>JAXGGT010012190.1:0-19327 GCA_035583425.1 Marsdenia floribunda
ATTTCTTTTGGAGTTATTTGTTATATTAAGGATTTAGATTTCTTTCGTTTCATATTGGGGCCTAAATTTTTGATTGAATTAAGAAAAAGACCTTGTATTCTTAAGGGAAACCTTGAGGGTACGGTCGTGTTACGTCCCGGTTTCGGGGCGTGACAGACTGCCCATGTATTTGTTGCGATGGTCACATTATCTCATCTTTAGGATACGAAATAAGTTACCCTTTGCCCAACTAGTCACATTCTTGCTAAAGTGCACAATAGACATACTCCAATTTATGTCTTGGCCAGTCCATTAACAATAGAGTTGAAGAGAGGAGAATGCCCCAGTAGCTTCTTGTTTGTTGGCTTGGCAATAAATTACAAGGTCATCTACGTACATCAAATGAGTGATTTTCGAACTTGTTCTGGAGACTTTGATGTCATTGATTCTACTTTCATTCTTTGCTTTAGCCAATATTCTGGACACAGATCTTAAAGAATGGTGAACAAAGCAAGTGACATTGGGTCACCCTGTCGTATGCCCCTCCCTGCTAAGAAAAAACCAAAGGGGGATCCATTAAAGAGGATCAAGAAGCTTGTAGTTGAGATACATTCATCAATGACGTTGATAAAATTGTTGTCAAATCCAAGTTGTTGTAAAATCAGCTTTAGAATCTTCCACTTAACCCGGTCATACACCTTGGCAAGATCAATTTTAATAGCCATGAAACCATTTTTGCCCTTCTTGGAGTTCATATAATGCATGATTTCATGGTTTATAATGATATTATCTCCAATAGACCTATGGGGGCCAAAATCTTCCTGGCTTGGGTGCACAGTAAGCTCCAAGAAGTTTCGAAGTTGCCTTGCTATGATCTTTGTGATGATTTTCAGGATAACATTGCATAGAGCGATAGGTCTAAATTGCTCTACCCTTGATGCTCCTTTAATCTTTGGGATCAAGGCAATGAAAGTGTGATTAAATGACCATTTTAGCATACTAACTTCAAAAAATTGCTTCACTTCGGTTACCACTAAGTCTTTCACTATGCCCCAAAAATGTTTGTAGAAGGTGATTGATATTCCTAGGCTCTTGTAGTGACCTATTGTGAACAAAGCATGATGGATTTCCTTATAAGTAGAACATGCAGTAAGGAATTGATTGATGTCGCTGGTGATGTAAGGAGATATTTAGACCCTGCAAATCAAGAGGAAAAATAGGAGAGGCACTTGCAAAGATGTTAGTGAAATAATTTTCAAATTCCCTACCAATACGATTTCGGTCTGTGATCCATAGATTTTCAGCATTGATAATTCTATGGTGTTGTACCTACAATGGATGATAGTGGTGAGATGAAAGTAATGTGTGTTGAGATCTCCCTCTTCAAGCTATCAAGCTTTGGCCTTCTCTCTCCAAAATATATCCTCCCTCTTAGTAAGCTCATCAAAGTCTCTTTGGGCTACTCTCTCAAGTTGGATTGTCTCGGTATCTTGGTGTTGGGATTAGAGGCTATCAATGAGGAGTTTGAGTTAGTTGTTCTTTGAGGTGTATGTTACCAAAAACTGTTTTGTTCAAAAGTTTGAGGGCAATTTTGGTGTTCTTAAGCTATGATGCAAATGAGTGATTTCTATTCCAAGCTTCTAAGATGATAGAACAAGTGTCCGGATGGGTAATCCACATAGCTTCAAACTAGAATAGTTTATGGCAAGGGTTAAAGTCAGCATTGAACTGGATTAGCAAAGGTTTTACAGTCCGAATGTATTGCTAGCAGGTAGGTGATTGTAGATTGAGGGAATTGTAATTTCCAAAGACCATTAGCAATGCCTCTATCCAACCATTCTTGAATGTTAGCCAGACAACCTCTATGGTTGTTCTATGTATACAGATGTCCCTAAAAACCCAAATCAATAAGTCCATAGTCATCCATGATCCACCAGAAGCCACTATTACTGGATCCCCCAATGGGTCTACCCCCTTCTTATCAGCTTGAATGAAAACCATACTAAAATCTCTAACAGCCATCCACAGACCTTGAAATACATCACCAATAGCATAAATACAATCACAAAACATCTATCTATAAGAGGGTATGGGTGGACCATAAATAGTAGTTAACTGCCACGGGTTAGAGTCTTGGTCATCGAAAACCAAATAGTTAATAACAAATTCATTTGCAAAAGTGATTGTTATATTGAAAGCATCAATCTACATGAGTACAAGACCACCAGATTTTCCCCTGGTTGGTACAAATTTAAAGCTACAAAAACCTAAAGATATGACCAAACTATTTACATAGAGCACTTCATTGCATTTAACTTCAGCTAGAAATAAGAAAGAAGGTCTATGAGAGGATATGAGACCTTTGAGATATCAAACTGTCGTAGGGTGACCAATCCCACGACAATTCCAAGCAATAGCAATCATGGTGAAATGGGGGGCAACGCAAGGCCCACCTCCTCAACCTCAGAAGTTTTCAAGTTTCCATCTTCATGAACTTCAATTTCTTTAAAGTGAACTGAATGTTCACTTAGTGGCCTTAAGTTCCTTGCTCAATGGTTAACATGTATGAGTCTCCTACATGTAACAGCTATCTTTGTACACTAATTTCTTCTTTTACAATTCTATTCTAAGTATTGCTCTCATCAAGTGTTTGAGTGGAGGGTATAATATGGAGCTTAGCCATGGCTTCATTAACATCCTATGTTGATGACAATTTGCTTTTCTTAAAGGAAATTATATCAGAGCTACAATGTCCTTTATGGGTTGGAAAGGGAATGGAAATTGGGTAAGATATCTGAGGTGGGTAAGTAGGGCTAGGTTGAAGGTGGGTGACGAGGGTAGATTCAGGAGTTTTTAGTTGGGTAGGTTCTGGCCTTGGTACTTGTTTCAAGTGTGTATAAGGGGTTAATGGTGCTGGAAGGATATTATTGGGCTGAGGAATGGGTAGGTAGTAGGCGAAAGGGGGGCATGGTTTGGGTTTTTATCTAAGTTCTCAGGTGGCGGGTTGGGCTTGGAGTTTTTACTGGCCCTGTTTAGGTAGTCCATAGTCAAAGGATTTAGGTAGGCAAACACAAGGTCCTTTTTTGAAATATTTTCCAAAGGTTTCCTAATTTGGTGAAAGTTCTGAACAGTTGAGTGTCTCGATGCAGAAGGACAAAGGAGTAGCTGAAAAGTGGTACCTTGCATGCAGCTTTTGCTGGGTTCGTTCTCCAACGATGTACTTGTTGTTTGTTTACCATCGGTAGCTTGAAATTTTAGACTTTCAAATTTGGGACCCGCATGGTGTTGTGTCACAACCAAGGTCCAAAGTTTGAGCGAGAGTCTAGTTCTTTCTCCGATGAGGATGTTTCCTTTGGGCAGGCCATTTCCGTGTGATCAATCTTTCCGCACCCGTAGCAGGGGGATAGCCTCTCATACTTAAACCCAATCTAGTGCCTAGTTCCATCTTCTCGTTGAATATAGCATCAAGTTTTCAAACATTGGATGTATCAAACAGTATTTTGATCCGAATAAACTTGAGAGCTCCATGGAGCAGGTTATCTTCATCCACACAAAGCATTTGACCCACAAATTTCCTAAGATCGAAGCATTGGAGCAGTTTACTCTATTGGGTAGGAGGTTATGGAGTTGGAGCTACAGTGGGAGAGTACTTGTGAAACTGATTTCGTCCAAGATAAGGTTTGGGGGCCATGGTTTGAGATTGAGGAGGGCTCCCTTAATTGCCCAAGGTCCCAAGTCCAGGATTTGAGTTTTGTCAAAGAGGTTTCGAAAGCTATAGAAGATCATATTTTTGTCAATAGGTTTGATCTAAACATTGTTGCCTAGATTCCAAGAGGCAAAAAGGACCGAGGTGATTGCCTTGTGGTTGATAGTTTTTTGTGTGATGAGGGAGCCTATCAAGGTGAGTTCATTAGTAGGTTGACCATCATTAATGGAGAGGTCAAGGCAGTTGATAACATATAGATTTATGCATTTTGGACCCTCTATGTTTAGTATTTAATACATCTCTCTACCATTCTTAGGACTTTTATTTGTTATTTAGATTATTATGTTTTAATGGTATGATATTAAATTGTTGGGTTTTTAATTATATTTTTATTCTATTTCAGGCCCAAGTCCAAATGACCTGGCGGACCTCATGTTAGAGTTTTATGAAGCCCAATATGCAAGAAAGGCGGCCTAGATTGAAGGGCCCCATGACGTCCAAGAGAGAAAAGGGAGAAAACCCTAAGAAGATTAGGGAGAGGCAGATTAAAAAGAAAAAAAAAAAATCAGATTAGAGAAGTAGACTGCATTTTTCAAAAATCAGAGAGAGCAAGAGGTGAGATTTCTAAAATTACAGAGAGAGGATTTTGGAAATCATGGAAGTATTACAAGATTTTGTAATGGCAACTTAAACACCTTGTAATCAGTCTAGGGGAAGATGCTTCCAGGGCAATTCAGAGTTCTAGTACATCATTTATTTTAGGTTTTAATCTAATTTTTAGATTTGATTGTGTTGATTTATGAAATTAAATGATTATTCATTGGGCTAAATTTTTGAGATTGAATTTAGTTTTGTTGGCGATTGTTGACTGAACTATTGCGATTATCTCTTTTTAATTGCTTTCAAATTTGGATTTTTCATGGATTCATGATTTTCTTGATTTTCACGAATCTTAGATTAAACATGAGTTTATGGATTAGGCAATTGTCTAGGAAATCTATCAGTGTTTATTCGAATTCTAACAGATTGTTAGTAGGTGAACGGAATTCTAATTTGGGATTCTAAATTGGTATTCAATCAAGGTTTCAGATTAGTAATTCGAAAATATTTAAAAGAACAAGGAAGCATTAAACTGGAGCATCAACCCTAGGCTGATTACGTTTTCTCATTATTGATTTGCATTATATTTCATCTTGCTTATTTGTTTTTAAATTTCTGTTAAGCATAAAACCCCGCCTTTTTCGATTAAGATCAGTGGGTTCTTAATTTTGATTTGAGAATTAAGGCTTCCTTGGCAGATGACCTGGTGAGCACTATATTGTTTTCTAATTTAAATTAATCTTGGCCAATTTGACAATAGCCGCGAATTTGATCCTTACCAGCAGTCCTCTTCTAAGGATGAAGAATTTTGGGGGCTATTCATGGGGTAGGGTGGGGTGATGAGAGAGTTGTGGGTGGGGATTGGGCAGCGCAGAAAAGGATAGGGAACAAAAAGGACGGAGAGATGATGAAGGAAAGCTGATGGGAAATGAGGTGGGTGAGATACAGGAGAGAGGAAGGAGCAAAGAGAGCACACCGTCGTCAAGAAGCCCTTGCTGACAAGCTAGCAGAAAGGTCAACTCTGGAGAGAAAAGAGGGGTTTTACTCTAGAGAGAGAAAACAATTATTTTATGCTAAGAATTTGAATCGCGAAAGAGATAAATTTACTAGCCGAAATCACAAATGTATTTTACCAATTTCAATTCTCTTGGAAATTTACCAATTTCCATGTTTTATTCTTTTCAAGTTCTATCATTTCCACTTTAATTTCATCCTCCCACTTATTGTCCTTCATTACCTTCTTGGAATAAAAATTGTGTGAAGGTTACTGAAGAATACATTATGCTTTTGGGACAATTTTTGATAAGTTGTGAATAGGTAGAGAGGATGTTTGGTACAAGTTATGGTTCCTTTCCTAAGGGTTATTATTAGAATAGTATCATTAGGTTCATTTTGTTTCTCCATAATTTCAGTAAGCTTGCAAAAATTGTATCCTTTTGGAGATTGCACCTGTACATATTGAGAGATATGGTCCTTCTTCCGAAAGTAAACTGTTAATACTTGAGAATCATCTTGATTTTTTTTTTAAGTATTTGTCATGGCAAATAAATTATCTATGGGGAAATTAGAAGTAGTTGAAGTAGATTGAACACGAGGATTAGACAACTTTGTAAAACAAAATCGTTTGACCTAGCTTCATTCTTATCTTCAGTTGAGGCCTTCACCTAAAGATAGGATGGAGAAAATAGAGATTCATGTTCAAAAAAGGTGACATCAACAAAAAAAAAAAAAAAAAAAAAAATCGTAGATGGATGAAAACATTTATAACCTTTTTTGTGTAGAAGAGTAACCAATGAAGATGCATTGAGAGCTTGAGGATCTCGTTTTCCTCTTTATGTAGAGTGGACATGAACAAAGGCAACATTGCCAAAAATACAAGGAATTAGCTTGTTGGAAGCAGTGAAAGTGAAAAAAAAAAAAAAATGTTGTGAGAGTTTCAACGGGACATTTGAAGTTAATAACTTTAGTCGAAAGTCTATTAATAAGATGGGTGGTAGTTAAAATAGCTTCTCCCCAATATTGTTTATGAACATTTATGTGAAATAATAAGGCTTGTGACATCTAGTAGATGATCATTTTTACATTTAGCCACACTAGGAGTCTTGAATAATCCCTTCTTGTTGAAAAAAGGAGAGTTTGGTTGAAATAGTCCTTGTTATTATCTGGACGAAACCTTCTAACTCTCTCACCAAGTTATTTTTAAATCATGTTGTAAAATTATGAAAAATAGTTGTAGCCTTTGATTTAATTTTCAAGACATAGGTCTATGTGACACGTGTACAATAATTAATAGATGGAACAAACAATTTAGCACCAAAAATATTTTAAAATATAGATGGTCCATAAATGTCATTGTGAATGAGATTTTTTTATTGACCTATTGAAAAGAAGTATGATTATGCTTTGCAAGTTTGCAATTAGTAGTACAAAGACAAGACTCAAGAGAACACTCTTTGAAAAACGAAGGAAACATCACCTTAAGAACGTTAAAAGATAGATCATCTAAACGATGATGATTAAACCAAATCTTATCTTTATTTGATATGATTGACTTGAAAAAGAATCATTGATGACGAAAATAAAGGAGAGATTTTATGTGATACCCAACCCCTTAATAAGGGTATATAAGGAAATTTACAAATTTTAAGTGATGAATATTTATAATTAATGTATTTTAAATTATCGTCCAAGACTTAGGGTTTAATTTTATTCTTTTTATCGAGTTCGTTGAATCTCAGAAGTTTTACGCTTCGTCTACGTCTTAGGAGGTGGTCAGTCAATGGGATTAGTCGGAAAGAATTCAATCAACGAGTATTAACAATTTAATTTAATTCTTCAATTTCTTTAGGCTTGGATTTGATTTATTATATTTATTAGATAGTGCCTAAGTTGACTTTTGTGATATTTAAGTTGGGACTCAGATATCAAATAAGTGTGATTTCATATTTTTGTTTGGAGATCATATAAGGTGAGTAAATAGAATTCGATTTTCTTAATAAATCTCTTGAATTTTTGTTCAATTCGTATTTTATGTTCTGAACAAATTAGTGGATTTTTTTTTATTTAATTTCATTAATTTATTTTGTTGAAAGAATTATTTTTTTTAATCTTTAAAATTAAAAAAAAAAAATTTTAAAAAAGGTATCCACGGCGCCAGGTTCTTCTTATTTTTATTTTTATTATTATTGTTGTTATTGTTAGTTTTTGTTGCTCACCATTTTTTCATATATATATACATGCTCTCTGTTATATATATATATATACTTTGTTTTCTTTTCCTTCATTATATATACGTTTTAGCTCTTAAAAAAAAAAAAAAAGCTTGATTTTATTTTTATTTATTTATTTTCTTTTAATGATGAGGATAATAATGATTATATTATTATTCTTATTTATTTATCATTTTATTTTTTTTACTAAAGAATTTATTTCTTTTATTCTTTCTTTCAATAATTACTTTCTTGAAAATCTCTAATTCTGATTTTTTCTTTTCTTTTAATTTCTTGGAGCTCTTGTTAAATTTGTTTAAAGTCTTCCCTAAATAAATATAAGTTTCTGGCTCAAGTTTATTAGGAATTAGTTGGGAGAACATGTTCCACACATGATAAATTTTTGAACCTATAGAGTATGGTGAAAAAGCTTTACATTAATATAAGTTTCGGCGTCCTAGCGAGAGTACAACTAGGGCCGAATTCGGTTAAACCAACGATTGTCTAAACTTGCTTGAGCCTACCTAAAAGAATTTGAATTTGAATTTGTGATATTTGTATCTATTTGTTAAATTCGTTGGGAAATCTAATTTGATTAATTGATTGGTTATTTTGAAATCATTCATTTCAGTTACTGAATTTCAGATATTTTGAAAAACCAACAAAATGGATATTTTGTTTATTGACTAGGCTTCTAACTCATTCCTTTCCCTCTATTTTCCCTTCTTTTGCAGATATTAGTGAAGAGGAATAAGAGAATAAGTGAAGCTTTCGATTTTCATTTTTAGTCTTGAAATTCTTCAGTTATTTATTTGTTTTGGAACTAAATAATTACTTTGTTTGGATTTGTTTAGTTTTTAATATGCTTAGGGTAGTACCCATAACCCCGTTTTAAATTTTTGGGAAATTGTAGTATTTTCTTTAGAATTTTTCTTGAGACTTATTTACTGGATGTTGAGAATTTAAATTTGAGATTATTTACTTATATTAAAGATTTAATATTTTTTGTTTATGTCTACTTGAGGATATTTTATTATTGATTGAGTTGAGAGAGAGACCTTGTACTCTTTGGGGAAACCTTGAGGGTACGGTCATGTTGCGCCTCGATTTCAGGGCGTGACATTTTACTTTTTACACTTTGATCCTACAGGTAGTACAGTCCATCTCCTTCTCTAGCACATGTAATTGTCCTCTCTAGCACATCTAATCATCCTCTTCAGGTCCTATTCCTAGGACACACCATATAAAGAAAAAAAAATGTGATTGTAATTGATTCTTTAGCGAGCTTTGCTATAGAAACAAGATTTTCTAGTAGTTTAGGGACATGAAGAACATTGTTAAAAGTAAGTGAATTGCTTAAAACAATGTCACCTTGGCCAACTACAATGGCAGCTGACCCATCAGCTATAGTTATTTTCATGTGACTAGTGTAAGGTGTATAGGAAGAAAAAAAAATTTGCAAGAGCTGGTCATGTGACCAGTAGCTCCAAATTTAATTACCCACATCATAAGAGAAATTTATTCTTAGACATTATTAACACAAGAAGAAGAAGACATACCTGAAAATGTGAGAAACCAAACACCTGTGGAGGAAGGCTTTTCAATAGTCTCTAAGATATTCAACTTTTCATTCTCTCCTTGTTGAATTCAGAAATAGGGGTTTGAAACTATGTTGCATTTCTTGGCTGACTGTTCGTTGCATGTGCTTGAACCCTATCTTTTCCACCACGGTTAGATCTACCATGAATTTTCTAGCAGTTTTTCTTTGTGTGACGATGTTTTTTACATTATGTATAGAATAGAAAATCTTGACTATTTAGTTTGTGATCTTAGCGTTGGTTTCTTTGAATCAATTTGAACTTTTTAAAGTTGATTGCTTTAGTCACAAAGGCAGAACCATCTCCTCTAGCATTTTCAAGCATGACAATCCATTGCCTTTACTTGTATGCTTTAAATTGACTCATTCAAAGAGGGCTAATCATCTTTTCCCAAAATATATACTCGAACAATATCAAATTATAAATGAAGACCAATTAGAAAGTCATAGATATGATATTTCTATATAAACCTTTTCAAGGCAATAGAGTCCTCACTATAGTTCATCTCAATACACTGATTGTGATCCATCTCTTGCCACAAGCCGTGCAAGAGACTTATATAACTTGTGAAATCTTCATCTTAATTTCAAATATTTAGATTGTCTCATGAACCATATAATAGGTTTGTTGGATTGCATCTCAAATCTACTTTGCAATACCAAGAAACATGCAAATGTCATTAATTTCTAGTAGCATCGAATTCTACAGCTATGATATCAACATTCAATCTTGCTTATCACATTATGCAAAATTCAGATCCGTCACCGAAGGTCCCATACTTCAAATAATTTTTTCTATTCAACTGATATGTTGCATGAATATTTTGTAGATCCCCAATTGATACAACAACAACATTCTCAAGTGTAGGGGTACTTAAGATATAATTGGTTTCGATGGACCCTGACATAATCTCTTGAAGGAATATAAGGCAAGGTAAAGCCTAAGGGTTTTTGGGTGGAATACGACAAAAAATAGAAGAAGGAATAAAAAAATAAAAGTGTTATAGGAAAGAGCCAACAACTCTGATACCATGTCAAACTTAGGGTTAAGAGGAAAAATAATTTCTTAATTTTTTGAATAGGTTATAATAGATATTTATATAAAATGAAGAGTCCTAAAAAATAGTACAAGGAAAATCTCTGCATAATATTCTACACAATTAGTATAATATACATTAAATTAAAATTCTTCTTAGTAAAATTATATGATATATATCTTATTCATAATAAATCTTATCAAAGTTTCTCATTAGTTTTTTCACTTCATAATTTGACACCTAGTTCCCAAGTTCTAATTGAAAGGGTCTAACAAATAAGTCAAGGGTCATAATGTAGGATCTTCAAAAAATTTTCATCATAACTTAAGAAGAAAAAATCAAAACCAAGATAGATGAAATGCATATTTTCTGTCAAATGTTGAAGTTGAGAGTTTGTTATTAAAAATTGAAAATCAACACTTTCCAAAAACTTTAAGAATGCATGATTATGACCAAGGTTGACAAGTTTATGTTTGAAATTCTTTGAAACCGGAAAAAAGTCTTCTTATGCAAAAATATTAATTATCTCTTCATTTAGATTTAAGTAATAATAATAGATATGAGGATTAATTGTTGATTAATGAAATTATAAATTAAATTAGTATTATGCAATAAAAAAAGACATGTAAGTGTCACCTCCTTTTCACAGGGTTGTAACATGACAACATTGTAATGGTTTCCCAGAGAATGTAATGTCTCTGACATTAAAAGAATAAAAAATTATAACCCAGTTAAAACAAAACTTTATTATATCAATAATCAAGTATCATCTGCCAATAATATCCAAATGAAAGATACCAAAAGAAGAAAGAAATAAAACTTATCAATACTAAATCCTTAATTACTAAAACTAAGTTCCCAATAAACAATAATTTATTTGAAACCCGAAATGATAACTTTCATGAACATTTCCTAGTTGTATCATCTACAACCCATCATTCCCAACTTTTCCTCTTCAAATTCGCACTCATCAGAATCATCACTTAAAAGGGATGAAAGGAATAGGGGAGTAAGTAAAAACTCAATAGGTAGAAATATTCCCTTCCTTATTAAAAAAAAAAAAAAATTATCTTTTTAAAAAAATAAAAAAATTTATTAGTAAGTAAAATAATTTCAAATATCTCTATCTAATTCAACAAATAAATAAAAAGTAAAAATCAAAATCAAATAAACTTATCGGTGAGTAATTTCAAATATCTCTATAGGATTTTCTACATATAAACTTTTCCTAAAAAATACTTTAAGCATAACTAAATAAAATTTCAAAATGACTTCAAATCTGTGTCAGATTTTCTACATATAAACTCTTCCTAAAACCAAATAAAATCCCAAAATCTCATTTATCCATACCACTTAATTCCAAGATGATAATATTGAACAGAGAAAACAATCAGAACATATAATCAAAATAACTTCATTCATTCTTCTTTGCCAATTAGGGAATAATTTGAATGTTTTGCTAATGGGTCATTTATTGAATTCAGTTCCTAACTTTATACCCGTTAGGAAAGGTCCATTACATTTTCATTTTGGGTGGTTTTTTGTCCATGCCAATGAATTTATTTCACTGAGGTAGAACATGTTCCTCTCACAATTAATCCATCAATTAACCCCAATTAACTTAGCAATTCAGAACATTCATCATCTGAAATATAAACACTTCATATCTTTTATAACAGAAGATTAACAATAGGCTACTAAGAACTTTAAAAGAATTAATTCATAAATATCAAAATACTAAAATATTTTAAAATATAAAATAAAATATCTTTAAATTCTATATTCTATTATTTAACATGTAATTCAAAGGCTCTTGCACCTTAATTTCACTATATAGTTTATGATCTTCAAATTCATTTTCTTTAATTTCTAACAATATACAAAATAGCTTTCACAATCTGTATTTTAAAAATATACTAAGCATTAAAACAAGCCAATCAAAATCTACTCATAAAAATTTTGTATTTCAACTCAAAATAAAATAATTTAAATACTGCAATTTAAATCAAAACAATATCACCCCAACTTAAGAGTTCAATAATTTTTGAATTATAAAATTATTTTCATCTAGATATTAATGAATTTATATAATTAAAAATTATAAAATTATTCACTACAATTACAAAAATATAAGAGGGAGAAACAACAAAACTAGAGAATTTTTAGGAGATTTTTCTAGGAGAGAAAAACACATAAACTAGAGAGTTTTTGAGAGACTTTTGAATATGTCAAAATTGTAGTGCACATTAATCATTGTACTTGCTTTTCATTGATAATGAAATTATTCGGAGTTTATCTCGTGGTTTTTCTCTTATAGGATTTTTCACGTTAAATGTTGTGTTGTTTCTTTTTCTCATCATTTATATCTCTATTGATTGGTATCGGAGTTTTTAACAGAGTTAAGCAACCCAACAAATAATAATAATGATAAGATATTTTAAAATATTCATCTGGATATACATTTAATTCAACAGAATCAAATTAATTTTTATCAAAAATTATAGATTTAACTAAAAATATCCTTATAATAAAATATCAATTTGACATCGCCCGAAATAGATAAATGTGTGATCAAACGAGTGCTCGTAGATACTGGAGCTTCCAAAGACATTCTGTTCTATAAATGTCTTCAAGAAATGGGGTTAGATAACAATAGTTTAAGACCAAGTGAAACTCGTCTTGAGGGATTCACATCACATAAAATTTCAGTCAAGGGGACAATTGAGCTCATGGTCACATTGGAAAATCCAGGAAAATTACGCTATGAACAAATTAAATTTTATGTAGTGGATGTCAATTCTTCCTATAGTGCTATTCTTAGAGCACCATCGCAAGTTATTTTTGATATGGTAGTCTCCATGTCACATCAGCAAGTGAAATTTCCAACTACACAAGGAATTGTTACTCTGGAAAGTAATGCCCACCATTTGTTGGATTATTTTCTCCAAATGAAAAAGAAACAACAATCAGATACATCCTCACCTGTTGACGAATGGAAATTGAGGTCATACCGTTAGTTCACCTTTTCACGTTGGAGGCTAAACAATGTTCAGGAAAAAAAAAACAAAAAAAAAAGGAGTATCATGAAGTGATTGTCAATTCTCAATTTCCATAAGAAAAAGTGAAAATTGGAACTGAATTGACAGGAAAAGAGCAGAATGAAATTGAAGAATTTCTGAAGGTGAGCAAACACATTTTTCCATGGCAAACTTTTGACATAATAGGTATTTCTAAAGAAATTGTTGTTCATCATTTGAATATTGACCCGAAATATGTATCTGTGCAACAAAAGCCTCAAAAATTTGGACTAGAAAAGGAAGCAAGAATGCAAGTCGAAGTTGGTAAGCTTTTAGAGGCCAACTTTATCAAAGAAATTTATTATCCTACTTGGCTTGCAAATGTTGTTATGTTTAAAAAGGCAAATGGAAAATGGCGTATGTGCGTTGGTTTTACTGATCTCAACAAAGCTTGCCCAAAGGATTGTTATCTATTGCCTAGAATCAATGTGTTAGTTGATTCCACTGCTGGATTTGGATGCTTGAGCTTCCTTGATGCTTTTTCTGGTTATCACCAAATCAAAATGAAAGAAGAAGACAAGGTACACACTGCTTTCCGGGCTACACAAGTGATATATTGTTATAATGTCATGCCTTTCGGGTTGAAGAATGCAAGAGCAACTTATCAAAGAATGGTGAACAAGATCTTGTCATCACATATTGGCTAAAACGTAGAAGCCTACATTGATGATATGGTCATTAAGACTAAAATAAGCTCTTCTCACCTTGATGATTTGAAAGACGTTTTTGCCACTCTTGATGCCTTTCACATGAAGCTCAATCCAAATAAATGTACCTTCGGGGTTAAATCTAGGAAATTTCTTGGATTTATGGTTACAGAAAGAGGGATTGAAGCTAATCCAGAAAAGATCTCAACTCTCCTAGCCATGAAAGAGCCAAGCTGTATTAAGGATATGCAACGAATTAATGGCTGCATAGCTGCTCTTGGGAGATTCATTTCTAAATCTGCTGAAAAATGTCTCCCTTTCTTCATAGTGCTCAAAGGCTCGAAAATTCAAATGGATAGCTGAGTGCTAGTCTGCCTGGGGGAGCTCAAACATTACCTCGGTAGTCTACCACTTCTCAGCTCACCTTGTACTGGAGAGAATCTTTTTGTTTATTTGGCTGCAGCAGACTTAGTTGTAGCTTCTGTATTACTGAGAGAGGTTGAGAATAAACAATTACTAGTGTACTATATAAGAAAGGTTTTAAACGGACCTGAATCCAGGTATCCAAATATACAAAAATTAGCTTATTCGTTGGTCATCTCAACTCGAAAATTACAAGCTTATTTTGAATCTCATCCTATAAAAGTATACACACATACGTTATTAAGACAAATATTTCATAAATTAGACCAATCAAGTTAACTGCTGAAATGGTCCATTGAATTGACTGGCTATGATATTACATTTACTCCGAGAATTGCCATCAAGGCACAAGCTTTGGCTGATTTTTTGGTTGAAATATCTTTCTCGGAAAATGACCAAACCAATGAAAAATCCCCATCTACCCCATCAGAAGTTCCACCTTCAGAGGCAGTACAAATTCCCAAATGGAACTTATTTGTTGGTTTGGTTTTACATTCTCCATCTTTGGGACATGTGGAAATGAAAGACATCATTTTGAAATTTCATTTGTCTAACAATGAAGCTAAATATGAAGCACTCATAGCGTGATTGCAATAGGCAGATGTTTTACACATTAAACATCTTTCTGTCAAAAGTAGCTCTCAGCTCGCAGTTAGACAAATACAAGGTGAGTTTTCAGCTCACTCTACTCCTCTTTTACCTTATTTAGAGATGGTTAAAAAGTTAATGCAGAATTTTGAGGACCTTAATATTCAAAAGATAGATTGAAGTGAAAATACTCTTACTGATTATATTTCAAAAGTAGCTTCGGATGATTTGACAAATGAAAATAATTATGAATTGGAAGAAAGGTTCTGGCATGCTATATCATATGGTCCTCATATTCAAAATATATTTGAAGTAGCATCCTCATGGATAGATGAAATGAAGAACTGTATAGAAAATAATATGTTGTCAGATGATCCTATTCGAGCTCAACAAATTTGGAAGCAATCGGCTCGAGATTTGATCCATGATGGAGAACTATACAAAAGATCATTCTCCGAACCTTTATTAAAATATGTTGAGCCAAGGTTAACCAAAATGTTACTTGATGAGATTCAAAAGGGTGTGTGCGGTGATCATCCTAGAGCAAGATCTTTGGCACAAAGAGTTATTCATCAAGGATATTATTAGCCAACTCTTTATCAAGATGCAGAACAATTGGTTCGTCATTGCAAAAGTTTCCAATTTTATGGTTCTTTACCAAGACTGTCATCAACTCCACAAACTCCAATTATTCCTACATGGCATTTTAATATGTGGGGAATGGATTTGATGGGAAAATTTCTAAGAGCAAGAGTAGGGATAGAGTATCTAGTTGTGGCAGTTGATTATTTTTCTAAGTGGATCGAAGCAAAGCCATTGGTTCAACCTCCTAAAGCAAATGTTCTGACATTTTTCCATTATTATGTGTTGTGCTATTTTGGAGTTCCCCGTGTTGTAGTAACTGACCGTGGATTACAATTTTCTACAAGATTCACAGATAAATCTAATAGGTTGAAAATCAAACACTGGAAATCTTTAGTGGCTCATCCCCAAGGAAATGGACAAGTAGAGGCTACCAAAAAATTGATCCTGAACTCTCTGAAGAAATATTTAGTTGATCAAGCAAAAAATTAGGTTGATGAGTTATATCCTGTCTTGTGGTCAATTAGAACTTCTACCAGGGGAGCCAACATGAGAAACTCCATTTGCATTAGTATATGGAAGTGAAGTTATATCACCAATAGAAACTATGATCAACACATATCGTACTCAATATTATACCCCTGAGTACAATTCTTCTTCTCGAAACATTGATTTATATCTACTGGAAGAAAGAAGACAAATCTCATAGATGAGGATGAATGCATATCATCAGAAAACTAAATTTTTCCATGATCAAAAAGTCAACAAAAGATCCTTTGCAATTGGAGATTGGGTACTCTGAAAGATTGAAGTCACTACTCAAAAATTTGAAAAGAAAAAAAAAATTAACTCCAAATTGGGAAGGTCATTATCAAATAGTAAATATTGTCAAACTAGGACCTACTTTCTTGCTAGAGCAGATGGAAGTAGATTAGCACATCCATGGCATGCAGACCACTTGAAGAAATATTATCCATGAAGGTCTCTTTGTCTATTATATGTGATGTCACATTATGGAATTTAAATACAATTCCAAATTTGGAGGCTTAAATATATACGTCACTAAGGCTTAAATATACCTCTTTAAGGCTTAAATATGTCTTTAAATTCGAACAAAATGAAATTTAAAAATAATTTCAATGTGATATTTAAATATAATCTCAGTTCAAACATTATGAAATTAATTTAAATACAATTTCAATTTTGGAGGCTTAAATATACCTCTCTAAAACTTAAATATACCTTTAAGTTCGAACAAAATGAAATTTAAATATAATTTCAGGGTGAGATTTAAATATAATCTCAGTTCAAACATTATGAAATTTAAATAAAATTCTAATTTTGGAGGCTTAAATATACCTCCCTGAGGTTTAAATATACCTCTTTAAGGCTTGATTATGCCTTTAGTTCGAACACAATGAAGTTTAAATATAATTTCAGAGTGGGATTTAAATATAATCTCAGTTCGAGCATTATGGAATTTAAATACAATTCTAATTTTGGAGGCTTAAATATACCTCTCTAAGGCTAAATATGACTTTAAGTTCGAACAAAATGAAATTTAAATATAATTTTAGGGTGAGATTTAAATATAATCTTAGTTCGAAAATTATGGAATTTAAATATAATTCCAAATTTGGAGGCAAAATATACCTCCCTAATATTTAAGTATATCTTAAGGCTTGAATATGCCTTTCTTGAACATATCTTGGCTTAATTACGCCTCACCTATTTCTAAATGATAACTAAAATTTAAAATAAAATTTCATTTTATAAAGATTGAATTAACAAGGAATTTAAATATGAATTCTAACATTAAAATTCAATCTTCTGAGGTTTTAACCTCACATTTCATGTGCACATGATGATACCTTTTTATGCACTTAAAAAGTACTTATATAAGTTTAAGTACTAAAATATAATTTCAGGAGCAAACTTTATAAAAAGTCAAATTTCTCCATATTATACAAGTATCATATCAGATATATCAAGTTCACAGAAGGCTTGAATATGCATAAAAGTTACAAGTTTCTAATCATTCAACTGTCTAAGCTTAAACTTGTCAAAATATTCTAAGTGTTTAGACTACTCAAAAAGACAGAATTAGAGGGAAAAAAGAAAAGAGGAAGGCTAAATCTAATCAGTCTAAAACTCCTTGAGGAGAAACAGAAGGATCAACAGCTGGATCACTAGAAGCTGATGCTTCAATCCCTAGATTAGCTTCTACAATGTCCTGGTTTAGTGAAGTAGTACCTGGAAAAGCAGTAAAGGAGGATTCACCTTGAGTTGGAATTGGATCTTCATAAGGTACCAAAGCTTGTTCTAGATCAACTAAAGTTTGATCACCTCCAAGCTCTTCTCCAACAGGCATTTCAAGTAGATTTTCATTTAAAAGCTCCCAAAAACAAGGGATTATTTCCTCATGAGCTTCCCAAACTCTACTTGCCTTAGCATCTTCTTTTGCCAAGGACTCCAATTCATCATCAACAAAGGGCACAAAAGCAGACCCTTTTATGGCTTGTTCACCACCAAAGGGTTCAATGAAGGCTTTCACCAACCCTATTTTGTCTTGTACAAGGGGCCAAATTTGTTTGATAATATGAGTAGCTCCCTTATTCACATATCTAGCAGCAGTACTGTTCAGTTCATCAAAATATGCCTAAGAAGTCTGAAATTTTTCTACAGCTTGACTTCTAACATCATTAAAGTTGAGAGACTCCAATTGAGCTTTCAAAGAGGAATTCTCTTCAAACAATTTTGCATGTGAGGTTTTTAACTCCTCATTGTCCTTGGAGACTTTTGCATTCTCAACCTTCAACTTTTCATGTTGTCTTATCCAAGCATCCCTCTTGCTAGATATATCGATAACAACTTTCCTCAATTTGAGAGACTCCAATTGAGCTTTCAAAGAGGAATTCTCTTCAAACAATTTTACATGTGAGGTTTTTAACTCCTCATTCTCCTTGGAGACTTTTGCATTCTCAACATTCAACCTTTCATGCTGTCTTATCCAAGTATCCCTCTTGTTGGATATATCGATCGATAACAACTTTCCTTAATTTGGTTTCTCTTCTACCCATTTACTTTTTTCCGCCAACAACTCCTCAATTTTTTCATCTTTCTCAAATAAATTTGCCTTCAATGCATCTCTCTCTACTTCAATGGCAAGCAAATTCACAATTCTCTTACCTTTTCCATCAACTTATGCTTTCAACTTACTAGCCTCAATCTGAGCCTCTTTCAACTTTTCAGAAAGAAATTTTTCTTGCCTTCTGGTAGAAGCATTCTTAGTGGCCAAATCATGTAGCTTTATCAGATAAGAATTAAACTGCATGGGAAAAGAGAAATTTTATGATCAATAGAGGAAGACTATTATAAAACTTAACAATACAGAAGAACAATGTATGTACATACCAAAGTCAATAAAGTTCCAGCCTCATTGCCTATGTCCTCTGTTTCCTCGGAACTAAGTGCAATCAAAGTGTCAACATCAGTAGCCCTTGCTATAATGCTCATTCCAAGTTGGCTCCTAACTCTCAGAGATTGTAAATCTAGATTCTTAATAGAGGGAGTTGATCTAATAATTTCCTCTCTCAATGAAGACAAACCTTGGAAATCGGTTGGCATTCTAAAATCTTTTTTATGCCAACTGGCAGATACCTCTTTCTCAAACATTGGAGCCTTTCCTTTTTCAAGACTCCTCAATGTAGCAGATAATGGAGACATTGATTGAACAGAAATAGGAGAATTATAAAAAAAAAAACTTGTCTTGGAGACAAGGACGATGGTAAAGGATAAATTCACTGTTGTCGTCAAACCGGCCAAGATTAATTTAAAAACTAGTAAGCAATATAGTGCTCACCAGGTCATCTCCCAAGGAAG
>JAXGGT010012217.1:0-19308 GCA_035583425.1 Marsdenia floribunda
TCTTATATGCCCAACCTCTTTTTCGGAATAAACCATTCAGAGCACTGGAAGATGTTTCAGCTATGGAGCGATTTAAATGTAGCCTCTTCTGCATGTTTAACAGTATCCCTGCTGATGCGCTATGAGTGATGGGGAATTGCCAGACGCAATTAATCGGTGGTTGGATATCAAATCAACGAATTTGTGTTAAAGTGATGGGATTTTGGTAGATTTAGGCCGGTTCTTGCATTTACTCCGTTTGGGGGATGCGAAATCAACGAACGGGTTCTGCATTCGGGTGGGCGAACAGGAGGGTGAGGACGACATCAGGTTGCTCACGGGTATCGGACTATCCATTGGGCAACTCAGAATAAAATACCATTTTTATTTCCAGCCTGGCAGACATGAACAGTGATCTGTCAGTTGGTGTCCAAACCAGTACAGTCCATTTTTTTTGAGTTTGAGTGAAAAACTGGAAAATAGCTGTAGTCCAAATACAGCCTAAAATATTTCTTTTTAAACTTAGAAAGCCCATATCTTTTTATGAGAAGCTTTTAAGTCTAACTAAAACTTTGGACTTTTTGATCTAAACTCATCATGTGTCAGGTTTTGATGATGATAATCTTAATAAGAAAATCGTGACGATAATATCACCGCCTTTTAAAAAGAATAAATTGCACAAAAAGTATTCACAATGCTTTAAAACTCTAAATCCACTGGAATTTAGCTTCTCACCATCTACAATGACTTGGTCATTCTCTCTGCTTCTAGTCCGGAGAGAAAAAGAGAGAAAAACAGTGTTTGAATTGTTTTGCCCCTCAAAAAATCATCATGTGCCCAAAACGTAATGAATATTGGCCAAAAAGTTTAAATTTTTGGCAAAAAGGACTTAATAAGTTTCTTGTAAACAAATATAAGACTTACCAGATAAAGATTTTGAACTTTAATTAATTAACAAAAATAGTTACACGACTGAATCAACCAATTTTCCCAAAAAAAAAATAAAATTAATAATTCTCCTTATTAAATATAAGATAATAATAAATGAATGAAATGTCTATAGAAATTTGGATGTTAGCCCCTAAATTATTTTATTTGCGATTTAAAAAAAAAAAAAATTGAATATTTATAGTTTTTTTTAATTTTTAAATTACTTTTATTTAAAATAATTTGATCTTTAAATTATTTTTATTTAATCACGTTATTCTTCAAATTATAAAGACCAATTCGTCTTCATAAGAAAATAATTTAATGATCAATTTATCAATAAAACATAGTTTGAAGATTAAATTGTTCAAATCAAAACTGATTTGAGCATTAAAATAAAATATAGGCAAATTAGTATAAATAGTCCCCAAATTATTGGTATTTGGTGAAATTGGTCCTAATTCTATTTTTTAATTAAATTGGGCCTTAAACTATCTTAATCGTGTGAAATTAGTCCTTCTATCTAAAATTTCTATTAAATCACTGTTGACATTAAAAAAAAAAATCAAGCGCATTTTTGTCTTTTCAGTTTTCAAATAAATAAATAAAAGAGAGGGAGAGACTTCTTCTTTTCCTTATGTGCACTTTTACTTCCACACAGCTAGTGCTAAGCTAATGTTGCTTGCTTCCACATGGCTAGGAGAGACCCCTTTTTTTGGTTTTTTTGGTAGGTTCCATTTGTTTGGAGTTTTGAGCTTAATTTTTGAGTTGTTTGTGCTGGGAAGAAGTCGGGAGTTGGAAGTTTTGTTGTGTTTTTAATTTACTGGTTTGTTAAAGATTTTATTTAATTTTGGGATACTTTGAGTTGACATGTATATAGATAATAAATAACAAGAATTCAATTCTATTAATTGCTAAAAAAGAAAAAAAAAAATGGGAGAGGATTCATTGACAACCCTAACTATTGAGAATTATCACCCATCAACATTTTTGCCTTTGGATTCAATTGTCAATTCTCATGATGAAATAGATGAAGATTTAAATGGGCAAATTGTGTTGCGATCTCTGGATATTAATCTTTCTCTCAGCACCAATTTATTCCATTTCGATGTTCCCATCAGGGTGTCATATTTTAACCCATCTTCTTCCTACCAGTAAATGGGATTTCTCGAAAGAAGGAAAAAACACAACTTTTATAGGGAAATCAAAAGCAAAAGAAAAAGAAAAGATAAAATATTATATGAATGCTCAAGAACCCAAAGATTTCTTGAAGAACTGCAAAGAAGATGAATAAGAAGCAAAGTCTCTCTCTTTTTTTCTTTTTTTTTTTTTTATTTGAAAACTTAAAAGACAAAAAATGTCCTTAATTTTTTTTAATATGTCAATAGTGATTTAACAGAAATTTTGGATGGAAGAACTAATTTCACACAATAAAGATAGTTTAGGGACCAATTTCATTAGAAAAATAGAATAAGGACCAATTTCACCAAATGCTAATAGTTTAGGGACTATTTATGCCAATTTTCCTAAAATTTAAAGACCTAATTATCTAAGCAAGCAATAAGAATTCAAACAAATTGTTCTCCGTCAATTATGGTTTCCTCTCTAGCTTGAGTCCCTCCTCATGGCAGCTCCTAGTCGGAATCTGTAGCACCTTAATCGTGGGGATCTTTCGAGTTTAATAAAATCCTTATCACTGAACCCTACTCGTGATTCCCCCTATTAAAGTGAATGAATCTGAGATTCTAATTGACACTGATGAGTGCCAAAATTCTGTGATCTGTAACTTTTGGTCTAACCAAGCTATTCCTATTCACTACCTCAAACCGGCTATTCATAAGGCATAGAAAAGCCAGGGCCTTAAAATTATTCCTCTCCGGTTTAACACATTCCAAATTTTTTTTCCTAGTGATGATGCTCGTGAGAATGTGCTCATGAATGGACCTTTTGTGTTTCGATGATACCCTATTTGTGTTACGTCAATAGTCCCGGAATTTGCATCATTCTTATGATGATTCGAGGTTAACTTTTAGGTTCATATCCAAGGTCTACTGAGGGAAGCGATCACATCGAATGTTGGATGACAAATTGCTAAACCATTTGTTACATGGGATCAGTTTCATATTCGTGAGTATGTGGACTCCTATGAAAAATACTTATGCATGAGGGTTTTTATTCCCATATCCAACCCTCTCCCAAGGGGTTTTAATCTGGCTATACCTCACTATAGTGATTGTGTTGCTGCTTCTCAATATGAGAGGCTTCAAAATGTCTGCTTTGGATGTGGCCTAATTCATCACACCCTTAAACCTTGTTCCAAATTTACAGATGAAGTCTCAAACTATGGTAGATTGTCTTTCGTCCAGTAGCTATATGAATGCCACTACAAATAGGGGTCCCTTGTTGATGTCTTTTCTCCTTAATCAATTTATGGACTCTAGAGATCCTACCTCCCCTTCTATCTCGTGCACTATTCCATCCTCTACCCTACCATCCCTACACCCTATTCAAATAACCTCCAAATTATTCCATTCAACCATTTTCTCCATAGCACTATTCCAAGCTCTGCTAACCCTCAATCCCCTTTTTCCTTTCCATTCCAAATAACCCTTCCTGCCATGCACGCCATATATTACCCTAGAATAGAAGAAACCCTTCTCTTAATTCTACTAGTGAACACCTCACTCTAAAATAATAATAATAAATAAATAAGGCTAACATCTTGTATGATGTTCTAATTTCACCGGTAACTTTTAGTCAGCTCTGCCAAGAGCTATGAGTTGCCTAAGTTGGAATTGTCATGGATTAGGGCAACCCCAACATGTTTGTGAACTTTGCACCCTGTAAGAAAAATTTCAACCTAAATTTTTTTTTGGAAAATTGGTCATTTTAGTCCCCAAACTAATTTTGTTTAGACAAAGGGGTCCCTATTCTTTATTTTTGGATAAACGAATCCCCATTCTTTTTTCGTTTGGACAAAGGAGTCCTTGTTTTTTAATTTTTGGATAAATAAATCTTCATTCTTTTTTTTGTTTGGACAAATGAATCCTTTTGACCAAATTTATTTAGAAAAAATGTGTTAATTTTTATATAAATTATTATTATTCTATATATTGTGATGATAATTATTTCATTTTATTTTTTAATTTCTCATAATTTCTCTCTTATTTTGTCATATTTTTGGACAAAAATTAGTCAAAATGATTTATTTGTCCAAATAAAAAAAGAATGAGGATTCGTTTATCCAAAAATAAAAAACAAGGACCCCTTTGTCCAAACGAAAAAAGAATGGGGATTCGTTTATCCAAAAATAAAGAACAGGGACCCCTTTGTCCAAACGAAATTAGTTTGGGGATTAAAATGGCCAATTTTCCTTTCTTTTTCTATCTGAAACTAAATCTTCTTCTTCTTTTATGAATCATCTCAAATCTCGATTGGGGTACTTTGGTGGTATTTCTACGGATGCACAAGGACATGTAACAAACTAGCTCGGTTCTAGAACTCTCGTGATAATATTGTATTGCAATCTTATTCGTTGCGGTATATTGATATATATGTTTATTCTTTGAATGATTCTGGTTAGAGGCTCAGTAAATTTTATGGACACCCCAAACAGGAGTGTCAAAATGATTCATGGTGACCTCTGCGTCGACTCTACTCTCAATTTTCTCTCCCTTAGCTTTGTCTTGGTGACTTGAACGAAATTACTCATCCTTTTGAAAAATCTAGACAAGGCCTTTGCCATCAATGTTTAATAGAGGAATTTAGAAAGGTTATTGCTGATTCCAACTTATTAGATATGGATTTCATTGGGTATCCTTTTATTTGGTCTAACAAGAGGAAAGATGACTTAGTCCAGGTTAGGTTGGATAAGGGGCTTGCTAATTTGGCTTGGCTTAATTTGTTTCCTAATAGGAAATTATATCACATTACGGCAGCTAACTCGAATTACTTGGTGATTTTAATCTCGTAGAATTCACTTGTGGACAATAGTCAAAATTTACATACTCGAAGATCTTTGCAAAGATTTGATCCCACCTAGGTGTGCCATGTTGATTTTCCCAACGTCTTTATGGAGGCTTAGACTGAATCACATTTGACGGATAGATGCCTAGCATCTTGTTTTCAAGCTATACGTGACGGACTTAGCAATTAGGGATGGGAACTTTTGGGAAACTCTCTAAGAATATAAAAAGTACACCAAACGTACTTCAAGATACTTATGTTAGGGGCTGTGTGGATCATACTTTGGTGAGTAATTTAAGAGGTCGTTTGGAATATCTATTAGGAGTGGAAGAGGAATATTGGAGACAACGCAGTTGAGTTGATTGGCTTCAAGCTGGTAACAAGAATACTACTTTCTTTCATAAGAAGGCTTGCCAATACTAGTCCATGAATTCTATTTGCCTTCTTAAGACTAATGATGGGTCCACAGTTCATTACATGGCAGTTATGCATTGTAGTGATGTCTAATTTTTCAGCATTTATTCACAACTTCAAAACCTTGAAGTATTGGTCTCACAGATTTACCGATTGCCTATCTTTGAACACCAGCAACAAGAGCTGAATAAGTCCATCACAATTGAGGAAATCAAAACTACCTTTTCCCAACTTGCTAGCACAAATGCACCAGGGCCAAATGACATGCAAGATATTTCCCTCAAACAATTTTTGTCTCTTATGAAACACGATATTCTAGCTTTCTGTTTTGATTTCTTTGAAGGCAGGGCCAGACTAAAGGATATTAATTATACCCACATTATTCTTATTCCAAAAATTAAAAATGCCTATTAGTTAACTGAATTTCACCCCATCAGTTTATGTAACCCTATCTATAAGCTTATATCTAAAATACTAAGGAATAGATTAAAGAAGGTTCTATCGGATATCATAGTTCAATTGAAGCTTTTGCGCCTGGGCAGTTAATCACTGATAAGGCAATCATTGCCTTTGAAAGCTTCCGTACTCTATTCTCTTCTAGAAATAATGACACTTACCGTGTAGCTATTAAAGTATATGATTGGGTAGAATGGGACTACAATCAAATTCTATTGGATACTATGATGTTCCTTGAGTGATTCAACAGTTGTATTCTATATTATATTGAATATGTTTCCTTCTCGATGTTGATTAGTGGTTCACTCATGGTATTCACTAGTTTGACCCCCTTTCACCTTTCCTTTTTTCTTTGTGCACTGTAGGATTCATGATGTTAATAAGAAAGGAAGAAGCAAATGGTTCTCTTCATGGGCTTCAATTTGACTCTAGACAAATTTCGGTTTCCCACATTCTTTTTAACGATGATAGTCTATTGTTTGGACTTTCTATAGTTGTGGAGGCTAGCTCAATCATCAGGGTGATCAACAGGTATGCTGAATTTTCTAGCCAACTCATTAATAGGGGTAAATTAGTAGTGACCTTTTCCAAACACATACCATTAGACTTAAAAGATGATATTCTCATTCAATTCCATACGACCAAGGTTTCCTACTCTTCTATCTACTTGGCTATGCTAATGTTTATTGTCTGCCAAAAGAAGTCTACGTTCTAGTATCTTATAGATAGGGTATGGAAGAAATTATTGGGATGGAAGGAAAAACTGCTCTCTAATGCAGGAAAGGAGCTGTTGATAAAAGATGTTATCTAGGCAATCCCTTCCTATATAATAGAATGCTTCTTATTCCTAAAGGTATTTGTAAAAAGATTATGCATCTGATCAAGGAATTTCGGTGGGGAAAATCTTGAACTGTGGGTGAAATCCATCAGCGTAATTGGATGGCAATGTGCCAACCTAAGTGACGTGGTGGGATGGGATTTCATGATATTCACTACCAAAATCTTACCTTATTAGCAAAACAAGGGTGGTGGTTAATTAATAGGGATGATTCTTTAGTTGTTTAAGTTCTAAAAGCTAAATACCATGCTCATACATCTTTTCTGTGGGCAAGAAAGGAAAGAAAGGTAGTTATATTTGGCAAAGTCTTCATGAAGGTAAGTAGCTTTTTTTGTAGGGTCCGAGGCATCGTATTGGTAATGGGGAGAATATCAATTTATGGCTAGATAAATAGATTCCAGGTACCCAATTGCAAAGGCTACTGATTAATTTACCGTTCTACAAAATTTGAGCATTGCAAGGTAGCATATCTAATTGATCTAGTTTAAAAAACTGGTAGTTTTATATTTTATCAAATATTCTACTACCTGATGCAGCATAGGTTGTGCTAGTAATACCCTTATGCCCCATCGATGTAGTGGATACACTAGTTTGGCACTATAATCCTTCTGGCATACATAATGTTAAATCCAGTAGTTGGCTGGCTAATATGAACAAATAGTACCCACAACGGTTTACCTCATCATCTGAACGAGCTTATCCCATCTGGCCCTCAATATGGAAGCTTGAGATTGAACAAAAACATTTAGCATTTTCTTTGCCAAGCAATGACCAATTCTTTGGCCACCAAAGCTCTTATCGCCTAAAGAATAGGAAGGGACCCTTGCTGTTCTATTTGCAACCACCCGCATGATGATATTAGTCATGCCTTTATTTACTACAAATTGGCTACACAAGTATGGAAGTCTGCTTAATGGTTTCCTGGTTACAATCTTTCCTTTATAGGCTCTTTTTCTAACATTTTAACCCAGGTTTTCAACCAGCCACAAGATAGACACTTGATAGTATTTGCATATGTCTATTGGAATATTTGGATTGCCAGAAATAATGTTTTATTTAATAATGGCCCCTTAGTCATTCACAGTATATGTACACACATATATGGCATGCTCCAATAGCAACTAGATCATGATGGTGTGGAAGTTCCTAAGCATGGGCCAATTCCACAGGAAAGTAGGATGTTTGCCTTACATGATTGTATAGTACATTTTAATGGTGCATTACAAAATGTAGCTATGGTGGGTACCATAATTCGTCGATCAGATGGTAGTTTCATTAGTAGACTCTTGGGTTAGTTATGTTGTTTTCACAATAATCCATAATTTATGGAGGTGTTTGCATTCATTCATGCAATCTGATGGGCTAACCTCTATAATGTTTTTGTAGTGGAATTCAAAGTTAAATGTCAAACCTTGATCAAGAAGGTACAATCTTCTAAGGTGGATTTCTCTGCTATTGGGCACATAGTTGATTCAATCAAGGACTTTATTTTAGCTTTCTTGTCGACATCCTTTTGTTTTGTTCCACGGAGTAGAAATGCTTCGGCTCATATTTTAGCTGCTTTTAGCATTTCAAACATGGGATTTACTAAGGGTTTAATACCATTCCCCCCTTATGTTCTCTCAGTTATTGAGGTTGATTCTCTTTCAATCTAATTTATTCTCCTTTTTTCCTCAAAAAAAAAAAAAAGAAAAAAGAAAAAAAGAATTTAAACGTAGTATATTCCAATATTAGGAATAGAGTTGTATTCAAACCAAAAACCTATGTTTGAGTTTTGTTTGATTAATTTTCAAATATTGTCAAATCGAATATAACCATGCATGTGATGTTTAAGCTTGTTTGATTAATTATTCGAACACTATTCAAGTAGACTCTATTAATATTTTGAATTTAAAGTCTTATTTGAATTTGTATGACGATTTGTTTGTGTACTTTGAAAATTATCCTCGTTAGTTTGAACTATAGTTTGAGCTTGTATACGAACTATATTTTTAAAATTTTATAAAAACATATAAATTTAAATTGTAAAATATTAATAAATATAATAATTTTTATATAATATAAATATTATAATTTATTCATAAATTCTTGAATAATAATCTAGTTTAGAAAAATGTTTGAGTTAGTTTGTTTAATAAACAAATAGGCTTTAATCAAATCAAACATAAAAAAACTCGAACAAGCTTTTTTCGCAAACTGTTTGACTTCTTGGCGGTACCCACAGTTAACTACTCGGCACCGTCCTTGCTATACCAAAAGAGATATCCTGAGTTGACAATGGATACCTAAACCTATACATATTCCATGATATATTCACATATATTTTCGATGTGTGATGGGTATCACATTCACCCCCTTAAGGCCCAGCGTACTCGCTAGGGCCCAACATAATTGGTCTAAGTACAAGATCAACCATTGGATATCGGGACTCTAGAAGTGGCTCCCACCGAACATATGATGTAGCACTTAGTTCCCTAGTCTAGCCTGGCTACCTGATCTGATACCAACTGTCATGACCCGAGCTCGCAAGTCCATGCCACGATTATGAGCCTGGCGGTACCCACGGTCAACTACTTGGCACCGTCCTCACTGTACTAAAAGAGATATCCTGATTTGACAATGAGTATCTAGACCCACATATATATTCCATGACATATTCACGTATATTTTCGATGTGGGACAGGGTATCACGATTGTATTTGGACATCAACTATTTTTGAGAAAAGTGAATTTTTTTTTTTATTTTAAATAAAATTTGTTTTGAAAAAAAAAAAAGAAAAAGAATTTACCTTTTTAGAAAATTAAAAATTTTCTGGAAAATAATTGTTTGGATAAAATTTATTTTGCAAAAAATAAATGTATATATGTATAATTATGATATAATTATTGGATCGTTGGTAAATTAATTGATGTGATATTATTGTAATTATAGAAAATAACACTACAAAATTAGAATTTGGTCAACTACCGCACTAGTAAGTACACTCTATCACACCTACCAACATAGGCTTCACTTTTCTCAGTATAAGTTTTGAAAAATCAATCTCTGACACGTGTAAGAATTTTTCCAAGTATAACCAAAACTCAAACTAAGTTTGAGTGAAAAATTTAAAAATAGTTGATGTCCAAATACAATCTTAAGAACTCAAGCATCTAATATTTCAATATTTATTCTATTCAATTCTATGGTAAAAAATTCTTTTATTCTAAATTTAATTACTAATGATTAGATATTAACCTAAATAAGCATAATATTTTTTCAGAGATTAATCTTATGCATTTTAATTTATTTTGCCTTTTTTTTTAAATAAATAAAAATGGCTTTATTTAATCAAAGGCTCAAATTATGATTTAATTTATTTTCATTATGTAAGAAGAGAATTTTATTTTTAGACTAATATTTGTTATTGAAGCGGAAAAAATATTAATGGAAAATTTCTGTATTTCATATTGATATTTACAAGATATATATAGCATATCATTAGCTAAAAAATAGGGAACTAAATCAATCTTAAAATATGGAAAGTTGTTATCCAACCAAATTTCATAAAAATAAATGTTTACATGTGTAATTATGATATAATTATTAGATCATTGGTAAATTAATCGATGTAATATTATTGTAATTATAAAAAAATAACACTACAAAATTAGAATTTGGTCACCCACTGCACTCCTAAGTACACTCTATCACACCTACCAACATAGGCTTCACTTTTCTCATTATAAGTTTTGACAAATCAATCTCTAACATGTGTAAGAGATTTTCTAAATATAACCCAAAACTCAAATTAAGTTTGAGTGAAAAATTAAAAAATAGTTGATGTCCAAATACAACCTTAAGAACTCAAGCATCTAATATCTCAATGTTTATTCTATTCAATTCTATGGTAAAAATTCTTTTATTCTAAATTAATTACTAATGATTAGATATTAACCTAAATAAACGTAATATTTTTTTTTCATAGATTAATCTTATTAAATTTTAATTTATTTTTCTTTTTTTTTAAAAAATAAATAAATATGGCTTTATTTAATCAAAGGCTCAAATTATGATTTAATTTATTGTTATTATGTAAGAAGAGAATTTTATTTTTAGACTAATATTTGTTATTGAAGCAGAAAAAATATTAATATAAATTTTTTGTATATTTCATATTGATATTTACAATATATATATATATATATATATATGTATAGCAAATTATTAGCTAAAAATAGAGAACTAAATCAATCCTAAAATATGGAAATTTGTTTGTCCAACCAAATCTCATAATTAAAGGGATTACAAACACTAATCTTAATCCCACAATTAAAGGGATTCCAAACACTAATCCTAATATCTCTCGACATTTCCCTTCAAGGTGAGGAATAGATGTCTTCCATTCCCAACTTGAATACCAGTTCATCGAATCTAGAACTGCTCAATCCTTTTGTCAAAACATCACCTAATTGTCGTTCTAAAGGTACATAAGCCATACACACTAATCCTTCCTCTAATTTTTCCTTGATGAAATATCTATCAATCTGTATATGCTCTGTTCTATCGTGTTGTATAAGATTATGAGCAATATTAATAGCAAATTTATTGTCACAATAAAGCTTAATAGAACATTTCCACTTGACTTTTAAATCTTGCATAATGATCTTTAACTAGAGTAGCTGACATAAGCCTTGGGCAGTAGCCCTAAATTCTGACTCTGCAGATGACCTTGCCACTACATTCTTCTTCTTGCTCCTCTATGTTACTAGATTACTACCAATAAAATTGCAATACCTTGTAGTTGACCTTCTATCCACCAGAGAATCAGCATAGTCAATATCTGTATAAGCCTCCAAATTCAGAGTATTCATCTTCTTGAATAAGATTCCTTGCCCAGGATTTCTCTTCAAGTAATGTAGTACCCTATAAGTAGCTTAAAGATGAGATTATCTTGGATCATGCATGAATTACCTAATCACACTCACCAAGTATGTGATATCTGGCCGAGTATGATCAAGATATGAGTCTACCAACCAACCTCTGATACATTTGCTTGTCAATGGTTGGTTCTTCCTTGGCTTTGTTCGACTTGTGATTTGGATCTATTGGAGTAGATATTGGCTTACGACCAATCTTTCCTGTTTATATCAATAAGTTAATAACATACTTTTGTTGAAAAATGAAGATCCCTTTTGTGGAATAAGCTACCTTAATACCAAGGAAGTACTTTAGTCTCCCTAGTTTTTTTATTTCAAATTCTTTCACTAGTTTTTGCTTTAGTTCACGTTTTTCTTTCTTATCATTTCCAGTTACTATGATGTCATCTACATAGACTAAGAGTACAATTACCTTCCCTGTAGTTGAATGCTTAATGAAGAGGGTGTGATCACCTTTGCTTTGTTTATACCCTGACTTTTGTAAACCCAAGTGGGATGTTCATGTAAATTTCTTCATTCAAGTCACCAATTGAAGTGGGTAGCCTGACAGTAGGACTCTCATAGTGTTTTTTTTTTTTTTTTTTTTGCAGCAGGAGCAAAGATCTCCTGATATTCAACTCCATAACTCTGAGTATACCCTTTTGCCACAGGTCTTACTTTGTATCTTTCGAGGGCTCCATCAGATTTGTACTTCAATGTGAAAATCCATTTACAGTTAACAATGTTCTTGCTTTTAGTCTTCTCAACAATTTCCCATGTATTATTCTTTTCTAAGGCCTCCATCGCCTCCCTCATAGCATTTGTCCGTTCCTTTTTTGATAATGCCTCAGAAACAGAGTTAAGGATGTGATGATGCTTAGACTCATAATAAATCTTTTGTGGCTTGGTGATAGGTGCTTAAGGGAGACATAGTGAAATAATGGGTAGAGATGTCGTTTGGTGTATTCTCTGGTACCTTTTCTAATAGTAATAGGAAGCTATATTAGGTCATTGGATGTATCTCCAGATTATGTTTGTAATGGATAAGATTGTACATTCGATTCATTCCCGGGGGTCTGAGTTAGATTCTTGGACTTGCTTTTGCTCTGGAACAACCTTTTTCCTTGAATACACTTGAGTAATAGGAATAGTTCAGACAAGAGAGGGAGATCTAACAGGAACAGGAGGTGACTCATGAACATGAGATGACCTAGGTGACTTAGATTCAACACTTTTACTGATAAGAGCAGAATGAAAGTCAAGGATTTTAAGTTGATCAAAGGATGACTCAAACTCAAAAGGACTATCTTCTATCATTAAACTCTCCCACTAAAAGGAAGACTTTGAGAAGAAAGGTTTATGTTCAAAGAAAGTGACATCTACTGAGATATAAAACTTCCTTGATAAAAGGTTTTAACACTTGTACCCTTTTTGAGTGGAGGAATTGCCAAGAAAGACACATTTGATAGCTCGAGGATCAAGCTTACCCCTATGCTGACTATGGACATGAACAAATGCAGTACACCGAAATACCCGAGGAGTGAGCCCATTGGAGGTTCTAAAGTAAGGATAGAAACTATTGAGAAGTTCTATGGTTACCCCAATAGGATTTAGGAACAATTCCTTGAAATAGTAAAGCTCGAGTGGTATTGAGTAAATACCCATTTTTCCTTTCAGTTACCCCGATTTTGTTGAGGTATGTTAACACATGATGAATCATGGATTATTCCCTGAGATTGGAAGTAAAGCTTTTTATCTTAACCCAAATCAATTTTGAATCATAGAGTGGAAATTAGGTATAACAACACTCATATCAAATTTTTGTTTAAGGAGGAAAAGCCATGTAACCCGAGTGCAATCATCGATTAGTGATACAAACCAACGAGCCCCAGAAATATTAGGTAGAGTTGAAGGACCCCATATGTCACTATGAATCAGATGAAAAGGATGAGAACTTCTTTTATTGCTAATAGGAAAAGAGACACGAGTATGCTTTGCCAATTCACAAATATCACTATGAAATTCAGAAATATCTAAGCCTTGAAACAAATGGGAAAACATGACTCTCAAAACCCTAAAAGATAGATGACCTAGACGTAGGTGATACAACCAAATGGTATCTTTATTTGAAGAACTGAGAACAGACAAGGACATATTGTTTTTATCCTAATGATATGATTCAAGGTAGAAAAGGCTGCTCCTTTCCTTAGAAAGTCCAATCCTCCTTCATGAGCCTTGTTCTTGAAAGACACAATAGGAATGGAAAAACGTATCATAGCATTTAAGATCATGAGTAAGCTTTTGAATAAAAACAAGGTTGGCCCACAATTTTAGTACATGGAGGACATTTTTAAGAACAAGAGATGGTGTGATATGTATAATCCTAAAACCTGCAACAGTTGCTAAGTATCATTGACAACTAAGATTTTCTTGATACTTGGATTAGAGTATAGGTGTGGAAAAATGTAGATATGGGGGTCATATGGTCTGTGGCCCCAGAGTATAATATTCATGAGTTGTTGGAAAATTTGTCTGAGGCACTGATGCAAAAAATATATGAAGGTTTAATTGAAAATGCCAATGAACAAGCCCCCGAAGTCTTGTCAAGAGATCCCAACAAGCTTCTCAACCTCTAAATTTCTTCATTGTTGAGTCCTCCAATTACTGAATTTTCTTAAGTTTTGGGCTGTTCTACTATGCATCCTTGAGCTCTTTGTTGCCACCCATGATTACCCTATTCTTAGCTTGGTAGCTTACCATTTAGCTTCCCACACTTCTACTTGGTGTGCCTTGGCTTCTTACACTAGGTACACTAAAGATTATCCTTATTTTCTCTACATGGGTATTTAGGTAGGTCACTCTTTTCCTTCCCTTATGGATTAGTTTTTGTTGCTAGGGCTGAGCCTTCCAAGTTTTAGGTTCAAGCATCATACTTCTTCGACTTTCTTCTACCCGAATTAATGAGATTATCTCTTCCAGAGAAATTAAAAATTCCTTGCCAAGGATTTGAATCCTAACTTGAACAAATTTAAGATTCAATCCAGCCAGAAAATCAGACGCTTGATCCTTTTCAAAGAAACTCTTCAAGATAGTAGCATCCTCGGGACACTTCATCTCAAGTACTTAGTAATAGCCCAATTCTTGCCACAAGTTCTGCAAGGTGTTAGCATATTTTGTGACAGATTCATCTCCTTGCTTAGTGGCAACAACTTTGATTTTGATATCATAAATTTTGGTTGCATTACCAGCTTTAGAATAAGTGCATTGAATACAATCCCAAATTTCCTTTACAGAGGTCAAAAACATGCACGTATCACTAATTGTTGGTTCCATGGAGTTTCACAACCATGACATAATCATAGAATATTTCTCATCCCCCACAACAAAGCTTGGGTCCTAGTTTGCTGGTTCGGTTCCAAGAAGATGGTTGATCTTTCCCTTGCCCTTTAGATACGTACGAACCATTTCGGACCATTTGTGATAATTCTTCCTATTAAGTCATTTGGATGAACGTATATTCTAGAGTTCTCCAATTTTCAGCACAGAATTGGATTCTTCTGATAGGCTAGGGTTTTGAGGAGAATCGGTGGTTTGAGAGGACATGGTGAGAGCATAATATCCATAGTAGAAAAAGAATAGAAGTAACAAAGGCTGGAATATGTAGTGACAAAATTGCAACAATGAATGCTAGTAGTAGTAGGTTCACAGCAGCAATAAAAGCTGAAATATGCAATGATAGAACTACAACAATGAAAGCTGGCAGTAGTAGAATCATGGTTATGAAATTCGTGCGAAGGAGGGAAGAAAAAGAGACCCTAGGAGAAACCCTAGAGCTCTGATACCACGAAGCAGAAAAAATTTTAATGGAAAATTTCTGTATATTTCATATTGATATTTACAAGATCTATGTAGCAGATTATTAGCTAAAAAATAGTGAACTAAATCAATCCTAAAATATGGAAAGTTGTTTATCCAACCAAATCCGATAATTAAAGGGATTTCAAATATTAATCCTAATCCCACAATTAAAGGATTCCAAACACTAATCCTAATATCTCTCAATAGTTATTTTCAATTTGAGTCCTCGAATACCACAAATAAAGGCCACTAAATAGTAATCAAGCTTAAGTAGGGTCTATCATTTAGGTCATATCAAAGTTATGTAATTCTAAATATTGGTCACCAATACTTTCAACAATTTTATCAATATAAACTCATGTTTCCATTTAGTATTACTCTATGTATGTGTGTGGAGGTGGAGGAGAAAGAGATTGGGTTGGGTGCAAGAGAGCTAATTAAGGATGAGGAGGAGGATTGGAATACTAGATTTTGTAGGAACCGCGTAAAAGCCTTTGAAGCCTTTGCTTCTTTAGAAGCCTCTGAAGCAGCAACATACTCAGCTTCTATTGTAGAATCGACAGTACAAAATTGCTTGATGCTTCTCCATGAAATAGCTCCTCCAAACAAAGTGAAAACATATCCACTAGTGAATTTTCTTTCATCTTTATTTGCTTGGAAGTCTAAGTCTGTGTAACGGGTATGAACCAAATCATCAGTACGACACAATTTTCTTTCATCTTTATTTGCTTGGAAGTCTAAGTCTGTGTAACGGGTAGGAACCAAATCATCAGTACGACACACATGCATATAATCTCTTGTTTCCTTGAGATACTTGAGTATATGCTTTACGGCTTGCAGTGGGCTTCCCTTGGGTTCTACCAATATCTACTAACTAGGCCTAAAACAAAGTAGATATCTGACCTGGTACATAATATTGCATACATGAGACTTCCCACTGTCGAAGCATAAGGAATCCTATTCATCCTTTGTTGTCGTCCAATGTTTGAGGACATTGCTTGGAATTTAAGGATAATGGATGTGTAGGTAGCTATTATTCTGAGCGAATAATACCAATTCTATGTCTTTATTATAAATGTTACAATATAATAACAAGGTTACGTGATATTTTCTTTTAAAAGTAAGTGTCTTTATCTCATAATGTGGAGAGTTGTAGTGGAGTCACATTAATTCCATTGATTTTTGCTCATAGGTGTCCAATTTTGTAGGTTTTTCTAATTATTTTTGTTGTTGCTCATATGCAATTAGTAGTAAACATACCATTCATTAGTTTGGATTTCTTTTTGTCAACAATATCTCATATAATTTGGATAAAAATTTCACACAATGACATATTTTGTATACTTTATAGTGGTGTAAATCTTAGAAATTGAAAACATCTGTGTATTTGGTTTCTTTTGCTTCAGTGTCTAATGTCTACTAGAGAGGTATGTGTTTATATTACACAATTTGACTGACTTAGCACACAATTGTTTAAGGATACATAATTCCATACTAAAATCTATTGGACAAATAAGATGAGTGTAATTTATTTTTTTCCCTAAGTGGGTGGTTTTTCCCTCAAAATGGCCTTGTTTCTTAAAAAAAAAAAAAAAAAAAAAACTCCATGTGTGGTCCTAATTTGGAAAGTAGTCCATGGTCATAACACATTGACTACGTGTATTTTGTGGGCCCATAATATAGAAAAACATACAATACGTGTGTGTATTTATACCATAAACACAAAAAAAAAGAGATGCAAATCGAGTGTGTGTTTTACTTTTCTACGTGGCATAGAGATGCACATTGGTGGTGGGTCTTTATGATTCTTTGAGTTAATTTGAACAATTATTTTCCCCACCCTCTCCATTCACTTTCTTATCCCCTTCTTTCTTCCGTTTGAAACCCTTCTCTTTGCACTATTGAATCCTTTGAACCCATTAATCCTTCAAGCGAATTTGTGGAGTTTAATACTTAAAGAGGCAGATTGTTGTGCTTGGTTAGTCAGCATTTGTTTAATACTCACGTTAAAGCTTTTAATTGTTGTAAGAGGTAAGTTTACTTGTTTTTTTTTTTTTTTTTGTTAAATTTTATTGTTTGGATTAATTTGTGGTTCTATTATTGTAGATTAGTATGAGACCCTTTGTCTCGGGACACAGGGCATCTGCAGAGGCAAAGGTTTGTCCCCTATGCAGAGACATTGTCTGTGTGCCCGAGACATGCCATAGGTGTCATGGACATTTATAGAAGACAGACTTAGACATTTGAGACCTACGTGTTGGGTTGGCTCAAATGGTGCATGACAAGACCATGTTTGTGCATGTATGGTATGCCTTGGCTATGGAGTGTGTCAAACCAGAGTGACACATAATGATTCGATGGTTTGATGGATAGACTGAGCTGGTGGGCTCAGATGGTTTAGTGACAGATGGTTCGTGAGGGTTAGTTGTGACCAAGCACTAGGTGCAAGTTAGCATGGACTAAGGTTAAGTCAGGCAGGCAGTTTAGCTAGAAGACTTGATCTACCTTGGTGGGTTCTAGAAGATTTTGGAAGGTTCTAGAAGGTTCCGAAGATACTAGAATATTCCTAATAAAGACTTGGTCTTAAAGACCAAGAAAGTGTTGCAGGCCTTCAAGATCTCCGCACAAGATCATCTCTTCTCTATATAAACTAGGAGGAGAGCTCATTCATTATCAGATCAAAAAGTGCCCAGTGAAGTTAGAGAGAGAAGCTCTAGAGTGGAGTTCTAGAGAGAGAAAGGACATGAAGACATAGATAGATAGACTAGTTGTGTGCTAGATAGTTGTGTGCTTATTCCTACTTGGGCTAGGGGTATTAGCCCGAGTGACCTCTGTTCGTAGGCACCTGTAATTACTTTGTGTTGATCGTTATTGCTTTCTTTCCACAACGTCCGAGAGTGGTAAAGGATAAATTCGCGGTTGTCGTCAAACCGGCCAAAATTAATTTAAAAACTAGAAAGCAATATAGTGCTCACAAGGTCATCTCCCAAGGAAGCCATTAAATTAAAGAATTTACCTATTCTCAATTAAAATAGAAAAAGGGGGAGTTTAGATAAAGAAAATTTAAAAAAAAAAAAAAAAACAAACAAGATAAAATAGAATGCAAACACAATAATGAGAGAACGTAATCAGCTTAAGGTTGATGTTCCAATTTAATTCTTCCTAATCCTTTCTAATATTATGAGTTATTAATCTGATCCATTGATTGAATACTAATTTAGAAGCCCAAATTAGAATTCTATTACCTACTAACAACCCGTTAGAATTCGATTGAACATTAATAGGTTTCCTAGACAAGTGCCTATTCCATCAATTCATGTTAAATCTAAGACCTGTGAATATCAAGGTAATCCATGGAGTCATGAAAAATTCAAATTCGAAAGTAATCATAAATCATAATAGAAAAAATGCATAGATTCAATTAACAAGCGCCAATCAAAACTAAGTGTACTCTCAGAAATTCATTCAAGCGAATAAATATTCAATCTTAAAATCTATGCAATCAAATTAAAAACCCGATATCAATGATGTTATGGAAATCTGAATTGCCTTGGAAGTATCTTTCCTTAAACCGATTACAGGGTGTTTAAACTGCCATTACAAAATCTTGTAATGTGTCTTTGATTTCTCGAAAATATCTCTCAACAATTGCGATGAACAGTAACGCCGGCGTGAATAGTACCGTCGATAAACAGTAACAAGTGTGAACAGTGCCGCCTCTCTTCTCTAATTTTCAAACTCACACCCTAACAACGGGTATAACCTGCATCAACTTCTTCAAATATGATCTCTCCTCCTTTTATTAGGGTTTTCTTCTCTTTCTCTAGGACTTTACGGGCCCCTTCAATATAGGCCGCCTCTCTTGCATATTGGGCTTCATAAAACTATAAAATGAGGCCCGCCAGGTCAGGTCATTTGGATTTGGGCCTGAAATAGAATAAAAATATAATTAAAAACCCAACAATTTAATA
>JAXGGT010012227.1:0-19303 GCA_035583425.1 Marsdenia floribunda
TATATATATATATATATATATATATATATATATATATATATATATGTAACCCCCACCCTTTCGAAACCGTTTGTTTATTAAGACTTTATTTGATTATATCAATTTTGGTCTAATATTTGTGAATGTATTTATTTATGAATTACTTTTAATTTAATATTTATCTTTTATACGACATTAGTCATAAATTAAGTTAGATTATCGTATGTGTTAAAATATCTTACAAACACTAAAGATAAGATCTGAATGACTAAAGGAAAAATGTGATTTGATTTTTGTTTCTTTCAAAGATATAACTGTTGAAACTTTACATTCACATTTCCTTCTTCTTTGTTCTTCTTCTTTCTCTTACTGATTTTGTGAAAGGAGGAGAAGTTGTTAGACCTTAAAACAGATTAGAAGGAAAAGAAGTAAAAGGGGGAAAAAAAAGGACCACTACAACTAATCTTCGTATTCACATGTTGCTATTCTGCCGGAAAACTCTATTGTTTACATATTTAAAATGAAGAATGATATCGGTTGTGGTGGCTACAAGAACAATAACCTCTCTATTTTTGTGGTGGTTTTCTCTATTTTTCTATTTGGATGCTTTATGTATAATGAACAACAATCAATCTTTTTCTCAATAAAGATAATCAAAATTCAGAAGCGAAAAGAAAAATCGGAATAAAGTATTCAAATTTGTGCAATAAAATTGGAATAAAAATGGAACTTGCCTTATTTGACTGATCGCTGCTCCTTCTTCACGCTTCACGGACACTGAGTGGAGAGGAGAGGCGGCTAGGGTTTCATTTTCTCAAAAATTATATTTTTTTTCTTATAAATTAGGACTTGTATTTTTTTAATATTTATAAATTGACTCCAAACATTTAACTTGACTGGCTCAAGTTTCAACCGGTTGGTTCACGGTCTAACTGGTCTGACAGACCGTTTCAAAACGATTTGCACTTTTTAGCATGATTTTTTGAATAAATGGTTTTTAGCATAAAATTAAACCAATTTTAGAACCAATTTACAGTTTGACCCGGTCTTGTTCAATCCACAAAAACATTGAGTGAAACATGAATGAAAATATAGTTGCTTAAAGTTTAAGTAATTGGAAGTTCTATTATTAATATACATTGTTATCTGAAAAGCAAATCAATTTTTGCTTCTGGGTTTTTCTTTTTTTTTTTTTTTTTTGTGGGTTTTTCTTGGATAATTGCACCATATCTGAGAAAAAAAATAATATATGGTGATGTCAAGAATGGAGAAAGAGAAGTCTCTACAAGAAAGGAAGGCAAAAATTGCATAAGGTATTTAGGTTGTTTTTCGATTTGAGTTTTTTTTAAAAAAATTTCATTCAAAACTATAAATATTTAATATATACATATAAATATATAACTCAAATAACAATATCATCATTACACTAATAAAATATACGGAAAAAATCCCAGTAACACCTAAACTTTCTCAAAGTCCAACTTTAGCACCTGAACTTTTTTTCGTCTAACTTTGACACTCAAACTTTTTTTTCGTACAGATCTGACCCTTCCGTAAATAATCCCCGTTAAACTTCTGTTATATCACCCCGCGTGTGCCTCACGTGCACTTTTTCAGGGGTATTTTTTCCCTTCAACTAACCCATCGAAAAGGCGCCATTAATTTCATTTTCCATTTCCACACTTCTATTTTTTTTTTTTTTTTTTTTTTTTTGAAATTGGAAACAAAATTCTTGTTTTCTTCTAGCTGTGTTGTAAAATTCTTGCTAAACAATTTAAGATAGCAATCGTTGAAATCTGTAGGGATTTCCTTAGTTTTACAAACTTAGTTCTTGCAATACTATCTTCGTCATTGTAACTGAGAAAAGATTGAACCATTGCAAGAGAACTTGGAAGTTAAAAGATCAAAATGGTGTTTGACTGGAAAATCCGAAAGATGCAGAACAATCATATCAACCCTGTCGCCGTATATGGTGAAGTTGTTTTTGCCCTCTTTTAGCTGTTTTTATTTACAATAAAGGCTAGAACTTGTGGAGTTTTTATGGAATTTTTTGTCGAACTTTCGAAGATGAGGAATAATAAACTTGTGATGAAAATGATTAACAGTTACTGAGGGATTAACTGTTACATCTTTGAGCATTTTCTCTAAACTATGTTTCAATTTTCTGTAAAAAAAAAAAAAAGGTGTATTTTCAATTTATAAAATTTTGAGTTAACTAGTATATACGGTACTGATATTCTTACTTAAGAACCTCTCAAAGGGTGTACCCTATATATCCAAGTGCTAGTTTAATTTGATACATTGATCCTATATATTTGGTATCCTTGAATGGTTATTTCATGTTGCACGTACATTTTAGGCATGTGGAATTGGATTTTTTTTTTTGTTTGGCTTTGTTTATGCATATGTGGGGATTGAAGCATGGTAGTTTTGTTTTTTCTCAATAATTTATCGTATAGATGCTGATGATGATCTGTTCACGTTGAAATTGTATTGTGGAGGGCAATAGTGGACAGAAAAAGGGTATAGACACTATAAAAGGGGTAAATGGAGCTATATAGATTACTGCGATAAGGATAGGATGAGCCTTTTAGATATCAGTGAAATGTTCGAGGAATTGAAGTTGTATGAGTTGTCCATGTTGTATTGTTTTTTATAAACTATTGGTGACTTCAAGACTGCTTTAAGGCTGGTTACATGTTACAATGACATTTTGACCATGTGTAGTTAGGTGCCAAGGTTTAAAGTAATTGAGTTTTATGCTGAGAGAAGAAAAGAAAAAGAAATTATTAAAATTATTAAGAGTCTTCCAGAATTTCAAAAACCAGAACCAAAGAAAAGTTCAGTCCTCATAGAGGAAATTGAAGATGTTACTGTAAAATAAGTTGCACCAAGGGAAAAATCTATTGTTAAGAAAGGGAAGGGAAAGGTGATACCTTTGCTGGAATGCTATGGAAACAGTGAAGAAGCGTTAGTAATTGATGATGTCTTAGTGCAAGGTAATACTGAGTGTTTATTGATGGAAACTCAACCTGTGATAGTAATCCAGCCTTCTGAGAATTTGAACTCAAAGGAAACTGAGACTGTCGTGCTCCAACCTATTGAGAACTTGAACATTGAAACTGAAAAAGTGTTGTGTTGTCTGTCCAAGTTGCTAAGACTGAGGCTGTGTGTATCTAACATACTGAGAGCAATTTGAACATTGTAACTGACCAAATGTTTGTGCAACATGATGATATGCTGAGCAGTGAACCTGAGACTGCATTTGTGCAAGGTACTGGGCAACAAAATGATGGAGTTAGGCAACAAAATGAGGGTTTAGATATGGTTAAAGATTGTGGGATGAACATTGTACGTAACTGATACTGCATTTGTGCAAAGTGATGATATGCTGAGCAGTGAACCTGAGATTGCATTTGTGCAGGGTGCTATGTAACAAAATGATGGAGTTGGGCAACAAAATAAGGGTTTAGATATGGTTAAAGACTGTGGGATGAACATTTTTGAGTTGAGTGTTGGTCCTACAGCTGGTGGACCTCTTTCTTCCCCACATTCTCGAAGCAATCCATTATGTATAGCTTTCTCAATATTATCTCATGGAACATAACAATCGTCGGTAGTATTGCCTGTGTCTTGGTGATATTCACACTATTTTTTTATCCCGTTGATCCTTTGGTGTTGGGAAGATAGTTGGATCCCATACTTCGCGAAAAATGATCGATCTCCTTGTATTCAACGGGGTTAGCTGTTGATCACTCCTCTGGAGGTGTGAGTGTGAAGCTACTGTATAGGAAGCACACGGGTGAGATGTATTCTTGTGCTTATCCACTTGCAAAGGCTTCCTACTGAATCTGAACGGAGGAAGCTTCTTATGAGAGAAGTCATCTCGCCGTTGAAAGGTGAGAAAAGAAGCTGGATGAGGAAAACGTCCGAGGTGCTATGAAAATGCTTGTCTACCATTCCCAAAATGATTCGTTTGGGACCCATTAACCTCTACTGCCTTGAGAAGCTTCATCATTGGATCTCCTCTTATGATCTAGTTTCAACAGTTCCTCTCTCTTAAGTTGCCACAAGTCTCTTTTAGATTTCTCCAAATCTTCGCCTTTGATTCGTTTGTTAATTTTGTCAAAAAGTTCCTTCATGGTTTGAGGCTGAAGGATGCTCAATTTCTCTGAGTATTATCCAGGACGCAAACCATTACATAATGATTCAATGTAGGTGCCTTCTATCAAGTTGTAGAAATGCAAAGATTCATCATTAAATCTTTTCAGATATGTGGCGAGATTTCTCCTTGCTTCTGGCAGATGTTGAGGAGATCAGTACGAGGCTTCTTTTGAGTCCTACTGCTGGCAAAATTTTGAAGGAACATCTCCCTAAGCTGAATGAAAGAACCGATAATGCCCAGGGGGAGAGAAGCAAACCAGTCTAAGCGTGACATGCTAAAGTTGTCAGAAAGAAGCTAAACAACAAAGCATCATTATTAGCATATAATAACATGGAAGTGGTATACTGATTTAGATGAGCTTTCGGGTCAGAAGATCTGGTGTATTTGGTGATGGTAGGGGGCTTGAAATATTCAGGAAGAAAAACCAACTGGTACTGAGCCTGGAAAGGATTAGTTTCGATGACGTTCCAAGAATGCTTAGGTAGCTAACACTTGTTCACTACATTCTGAGCTTGGTTAAAAATCACTTGCACTTGAGGATTGTCCAGAGGTGGCTGAGAAAGGGCTGGAGGCATCGTCCAGTGTGCAGGTATGTGTTACGGGGCCGGTGGTGCTTTTGTGGGAACCGAAGGCTTGAAGGTAAGGAGCTACTAATGCTGGAAAGAGAGAGGTGCGCTATGTTCCTGGTGATTGTTTTCTCCAACAAAAGTATCATCCACAGGCTATTTTTCTCTCACCTTCATATAAGCCATGAAGTCTTCAGCATGTTTCATGACATAATTGAGCATCTCTAGCTGCCGGTGGTTCGCAATCAAGGGATTTGTGACATTAGCAGCGGCCTGGCATCTGGTATTCAAAATGGAGTAAGCTAGAAAAGCTTCCTGAACTCGCCTCTCCGCTCGACGAAGGATTTCGCAGCTCAAAGACAAAGATGGATGTCCGATGGACCATGGAGGCTCCGTAACGGGAGGAAATTAAGGATGCATTGGGGAGTGCTGTGGAGAAACAGTAGCTGGAAAGGTGTAAGCCGCGGGACTAGGAAGCGTGTCAGCAGGAAGTGGTGGACGCTGCCCAGAAAGATACTTCTCAAGGGAAAGCTACTGACTTGCCAAAGCAGATTTGCTGCATGTGTGCATGAGCATAAGCAAAGTATCGGTAGAAAAGTTTGGGCAAAAGGACGGTGGGCGCCAATTATGATGCAAATAATGGACCCCCATGGAAGGTTCTTCCAAAAAACCTGAAGGTTCGTTCCAAAATGCTTCTACTCTCTGTCTTGACCTCTTTACCTGCAAAACAAAAGCCAAAGAGGGGGGGGGTAGGAGATCCCTAAAGCCCCTCTGATGCTTAAGTCAGTGAATGGTAAAAATAGTCAAAACAAAAAGTCAAAGTCCAAGGGTCCAAGTCAACATACCTTATTTAGACACTAAGACAAGTATAAATAAACAGAAAATACACAAAGGAAAGGTAAAAGATACGATGTGTGATTTTGTGCAATCCTTTTATAATTACCAAAGACCCTTGTGGGTACTTGGGCCCAGATTCTCTTGGGCCTTATGTAATTCAATCCCTTGGACTTTCACTACCAATTTGTATCTCTAAAGCTTCGCGAAGTATGACTACTAGCTTTAAACTTTAACAAGTCATGTTCCTTTACTTTAAAATGAGGCAAGGTATCATTATCTTGCTTAAATACTAAACGGGATATACTTTCTCACCTTAACAATTTTTCCGACAAAGTATAATTCCTAAATGCTTTAAATATTAAGTGGAAATGTTGTTTCACTTCAAAATTTAACGAAGTATGAAATATTTCGCTTTAAACAATAAACGAAGTATTAATCACATTGCTTCAAATATTGAAACAAAGTATCAATTATCTTGCTTTAAATATTAAACAACTTATTAATTATTAAATGTTAAGTGAAGCATTAACAATTTTGTTTGAAGATCACAAGAAAAATTGTAATGATTATACCTAAGCAATTAAAGCAGAGTCTAAATTATTATTTATAAATTTTATATGAATTTATCATTAATTCATTATCTCGCTTTAAAAGATAAACAAAGTATTTTATTTTGCTTGTATATATAGAGGTATTTTATTTGAAGATATAGAGAAAGTATATATTCACTTCGCTTAACATATGAGGTGAAGTTCAAATTATTTATTTTATTTTATTATAAAACGTATACATATTTATAGTTATCTTGCTTTAAATTATGAGCAAGATATGCTCTGACTAATTGATATGTTAATTTATAAAGCATATTCGAAGCCTCAGTAATAAAATATTTCATCAATCATCTGTTTATTTTCGGTAATTTCTATATGTATATTTACATTCCACCATGGATAATAGACAATGTATATTTCAACTTCGCTAACGGGCGAAGGAATACTAAGAATACTTCGGTCTCTTCAAGGTAAGTTGTACTTTGAAGTGAGGAATAATTTGCCCACACAAAAAGAAGCGAGGTATCTTCATATCTTGATAACAAATATATATATATATCTTGTGTTAAGCATATATATATAGAATTGAATAGCTATGACTTACTTATAATATGTATACCTTTCTTTCAATAAATACTGAGGTATGACTCTTTGCTTTACTAAATAAGCGATTCTTTTAACATTTGGCTAAATATAACTACTCACTTTAAATATTAGTATAAATGAAACAATTTTCAATTTCATCTCAGATAAGAGGCAATGTGTACTTCGAAATTCACTACACATAAGAAACAAGGAATGCCAGGTATATTTTAACTTTGTTGAAAGTAAAGAAAGAAAATATATAAAAGTACTTTGGCCTCACCACAAGCAAAAGTGAGGTTTTTTTATTCTTATGTCACAAAAAAAATCAGGCACATGTTAAATGGTCATTAACTTTATGCTTCATCTTATGTTTTCTTAATCTCAGACGTATGGTTTACTTGGATTTCGAATTGGGCTTGGAAATTAGTTAACATGTAGAACTTATTTAATTGGATTTTTGTTAAATAGAATTCAAATATACGTGTGTTCATCTTTATGTACTTGGAGTTGAAAATTTAATGTTGATGTAGTTAACTTTTGTTGAGTAATATATATATATACTTATTTGGATATTTTTCATTGAGATAGGGAAAACATTAAGTTTTAGGGGTAACTTTGCCAACATATTTAATTTTCTTAGAGTTTATATTGGAAATTTGTTATGTTACTTGGAGTTAGAAATGGAAATTTCATATATACTTGTGTTCATCTTTATGTACTTGGAGTTGAAAGTTTAATATTGATGTAGTTAACTTTTGTTGAATTATATATATATATATATACATTTGGATGTTTTTCATTGAGATAGGGAAATTGTTAAGTTTTGTATATTGGAAATATTGCCAAAAATTTTTAATTTTCTTGGAGTTTATATTAAAAATTTGTTATGTTACTTGGAGTTAGAAATGGAAATTTGTTAGGGTCATCTTGGAGGTTTAACTTTTATAATTGAATTTGTGTTGAGCTAATATTATTGGAGTTGTATATTTAATTGTGTTAGCTTGGATATACTTGGATGTAACTTATTGAGATAGGGAAAACTTTAAGTTTTAGGGGAAACTTTGCCAAAATTTTTAATTTTCTTGGAGTTCGTGTTGGAAATTTGTTATGTTACTTGGAGTTAGCATTGAAAATTTGTTAAGTTACTTGGAGTTGACATTTACTTGTGTTTTTATTATAGTTACTTGGAGTTGAAATATACTTGAATGTAATGTGATATGATGTTTTTATTATATTCACTTACATGTGTTAAGTTTTTAAAGGACTTTGAAGATGGGTAGGAAACGAACCTGTAGGCCCTCATTATAGGAGGTATTAGCATCTTCGAGGACCAGATCAGCCTTATCTTCGAGTTCACCTTATGTCCATTCCACCATGGCACCATGTACAGAAGGTTTCACCGGAAACCTTCCTCCTTTACCCCATGTACGTTCTATTTCCACTCCCACTCCTACTCCTACTACGATTGCACCTATTCCGGTTGTACCTACTCTGGTTCCACCTACACCTACTCTTGGTGCATCTACCCCTACTCTCATTACACCTACCCCTACTCATACTCTTGTTCCACCTACTCCTACTCCGGTTCCATCTAGTATGAGCCGACTTCGGGTCCTAATACTTCATGATCGACGATATCAGGGCCTAGTGTGTCCATCTTTTACATTTTACTAAATTTGTTAAACCATTAATTTTGTTCGTTATTTATGTGTGGATTTGGATATGTCACTGGTTATTCTAGCAACTGAATTCGAGGAGGTGGAAAGTTACCCCGAGATTGGGGAGAACCCACCTTCTCAAGATTGCGAGTGTAGCTTAGTGCAGATGGAGGACTCATAGGTCATGATGCTACTACTTACAGCTTTGTATATGGCGTTTTTGCATAGATGTCCAGTCGAGTCTCTTTGGCATATAGAGATTGGCATTCACTTCCTGACAATGATAAGGAGATCATTTGGGAGGAGATGCAGGAAAGTAATTATCATTTTAGTTATCTTATATATTTTAATACATTTAATATCGTTGCATTATATGTACTAATCGTGTAATACTTTCCAGCGAAATTTTACTATCTCTCCTGCGGACTGTAGTTTGACCCTGAGATGGCAGGGTCATCTTGGAGAGATTGGAAGTACACTTTGAAGAAGAAGTATTACGCACCACACAAAGGAGGGACTGTACCAGATTGCCTCGATCAGAGGGTAGATCCACATTAGTGGAAGATGCTTGTGGATTATTGGTAATTGGAGGAAACACAAGTATACATATTACTAATTTTATTAAGTTTTTTATACTACTTATTTTTTAAATTGTTACTAATGCATACGATATAACTTTGCAGAAAGAAGCTTAGCAGAACAGATAGAATAGGGCCAGATTGTGTATCATCATGCCATGGAGAGGGCACCACACTCTATTCTAGTACAACGGGTACATTGCTAAAAGAATATTTAAATAATTAATCAGTTATTTATTTAGTGAACATATTATAATATATATAACGTGCGTATATATATGCCTTATGTAGCAGGTATCCGATGGCTTGTCCATGTCGCAGTAGTATATGTTCTTAGCAACCAGACAATGACATGGACACCAAATAGATGCACTCACTGTCGATATCATTGTAAGTATTTCAAGTTATTCGTTATAAGTATAATCTTTACATATTTTGTTATGTTTTCTTATATATTCTAATTATTTATTTAAATTTTCATAAGTAGGCCACTTTAGAGCGTGAGTGGTAGTCATTGCCAGAGGAGGAGCGCACCAATGCTTCTAAAGATGCAATCTTTAGTCATCATTTCGGTCAGGAGACTAGGGGTCGTGTTCGAGGCCACGATAAAGGATCAACCCCCACTTCTATTCGAGCACAACCAGTAGTAGCGCTAGTTCCTATGAACGAGGAGGAGAGATATGCTCAGATTCAGACAGAGGTTGAGGCTCGAGTTCAGACAAAGGTCGAGGCTTAGGTTCAGACAAAGGTTGATGCGACAATTCAGTCTCGGATTCACGATGCGCTTTAGATGCAAAATATGATTATTTCACAATTACAGACTACAATTAATCTTCTGGTAAGTTAATTAGATACTGCTCCCCACACCTCTACCCCAGCTAGTGCCGATTCTCCGTTAATTGGTCAACTTCCCGACCAGCACATCTACCCGATTTCGATTCTGATCTTGGATTGTAGACATTCACGTATAGGATTTAAGTTTTATATTAAACTCTTTTATTTTGAAATTATTAAATACTTTTTATTGAATGGATTATTATATAGTTTTTATGTGATGAATTATTATATACTTTTTATGTAATGAAATATTTTGTATTTTGAATTATTTCTAATTTATTACCATATGTTACTTTTATTTTCTAATTGTTTGATATTCAAACTTATTTTAATTAAAATTATAAATAAATTCATATTTAGGGTAGAAATGACAGATAACGACCCTCATTTTTTACCCGCAATTAAATTTTAATATCTAATTTAATTATAATTATAATTGTAACTTTTTATTTAAAAAATATCAAAAAAGACGACCATAAACCGTCGTATTTGCTCAATCTAAAATATCTAATAAAATAGAAACAAAATTCTTGGGTCAGAAACGACGATTGGGTGAGCCACCGTTTCTAGTACCCAAAAATGGCGGCCACCAGAAGTCGTATTTGCCTTTGAAATTTTTTTTTAACCTCCATTTCGACACAAATACGACGGTGTGAAGCCACCGTTTCTGGAACTGCCACTGTAACTGGGTTCCATAAACGGCGGCTGAATAGCCGCCGTACTTGCCCTATTTAAATTTTTTTTAAAAAAATTTTTTTATGACATTTTGGCCAACTATCATTTTCAAGTATTGTATTTGATAAATAACGTGGTTTTGTAACTTCCATTTATCACGAATGACACAATTTTAAACGATGGCCAAAAAACGGTTGTTGAACTACCGTTTTGGGCAAAAATGATGGCCAAGGAGCCAGAAACGGTGGCTCCCTAGCCGCTGTTTTTGCCTTGGAATACTGGAGTGTATGATTTATGGCAAAGTATATTATTATAATAGCCATGAAATAAATGTACTTCAATCAAGAAATTGAAAACTCAAAGAACAAAGAGGAATTGTAGGAAAGTGATTTGATATTCCTCACTGCATAATGTCATGAACTTGGCCTTTTTACTACCAATGACCGGTGCAGCACTTGAATACTTGCGCTTGTGACCAAGTCAGCCTAACCTTCTAGTTAGCTAAGTGCATTGAAAGCTAGCTACAACAAGAGAGGAATGCTAAGTATTAAAGAGCCTTGTTCTCACTCTGAGCTTGTATTCAACTCTTGGTTAAGCTCTTAGCACCCCTCTTGGTTACCAACTCTCTCCCTTAGTTGGTTTATAGATGAGGATCATCTCATATTTATAGTCCTCCTCCTTCTAAACGGAGGGCTAGAATCATCTTGATCTAACAATGGATAGGCTTCTTCTAGAATAGTCTACCACTCTCTATGTGCATCAAGTAAACTCTAGAATATTCTACTAAGTACAAGAGTAGTCTAGACATGCTTACATGACTCTAGAATGCTCCTTGTCTTCTAGCATCTTCTAGGTTTGTTCTTGAGTCTTCTAGGGTCTTCCGTAGTCTTCCAACATGTTCTAGACTCTTCTTGGTTCTTCTAGGGTCTTCTAGAGTATTCCAACGCTTCTCCCACATAGTAGAGCTGGTGTCATTTGCCCAACCGAAGCAATAGGCCATTGTTTTCCCTATTTTTGGGAACTGTCTTTGACATTCTCCCCTACTCAATCTAGCGACGCCTTCGTCGCACCTTGTAGTTTTGGATCACGTCATTGTGGTCCCATGATGTGGACTCATGTTTCCAAATTGCTTTGGCACATGGAAACCCTTTCCATTTGGCAAAGTGCTCCTTGTATCTTCTTCTCTTCATGGCCTGCTTCTTTCCTTGTTCTTCTGCTTTCGTCAAGTGTGGTTGTGCCATGTCTACCTTCTTATGCCATCTCTTCATTTTGGCATACCTTGGACCTCTATCCTTTGTATAGTTGATACTCCTCAACCATGTGCACCCCATGTGGTGACGAAAATTGGATTTTCTTCCCTTAACTTGCCACATCTTTTACCATCAAAGCCTTCTTTGATAGTTAGGTTTCTCCTCCCACTGTCCCTTTGATTGGCTTCCTCAATTCACTAGTGGAACCTTGAACCAACTAGGTTCTATGTTTTCTTTTATGTAATCACAAGAGCTACTCCATCAACTGTGGAGCCATAGTGTCTTCACACTCCTTAGGCCTACAAAGAGCCTCCTTAGGAACTTCCTCTACTCTTGATGAAGCCTCCTCTTCCTTTGATGTCATTTCCTCCTCCTTTCTTCCTTAAGTTGACGTTCCTCCTGCTCTTGTTCTTTTTCTTCAACTAAAGCTAAGAGTTTAGACTTAACCTCACAATCCTTTACCTTGTGCGGTCCATCACAAAAGAAACACTTGAGAGGCCTTCCCTGCTTCTCATACTTAGTGCTCTTCCCTTTATCGACTTAGTTTCATTTGCAAGAGCTTTCTTTGTCTTCATGGTTGTGCCCCTCACTACTTCTATCGTTATCACTATCCTCCCATGACTCAAGTTTCTCAAGTTTCTTGAACTCTATTAGTGACTCAACAATAGAAACATGGATAGCAAGATCTTGGGCACCTCATCATTGGATCTCTCTCTTGACCTAATTTTGTAGCCCATCTTTGAAAGCAAACAACGCTTCCTTGTCCGGATAGTCAAGGATCTCCAAGAGTAATTTAGTAAATTCCTTCACATTAGCTCTAATGGTACCTTTATGTTGGAAACATCTAAGCTTAGCTCTTGCCTGCTCTTTGACATTCTCAAGATAGAATTGTTGTTTTAGTTCCCTCTTGAAGTAGTCCCAAGTGTTGATGGTGTAAGTTCCTTTCTCAATATCACTATGTTGTCCCATCCGCTATATCATTGTCGTATCTTCAAGGTAGAGAATGGCATCGCCAATCTTATTGGCATCCTTCTTTACACCAAGAGCATTGAAATACTGTTCCAAGCTCCACAAGAATTTGTCCACCTCTTTGGCATTCCTTGTCCCATGGAACTCTTTTAGCTTAGGGAAGTCAATCTTTGATGGGGCGGGGACTATAACATTGCTCCTACCTTGAGCAATTGCCCTCTTACACAAGACCAACTCCTCTTTGGCCTCTTTGAGCTCACTTACTACCCTTGCGAGCTCTCCGTTGAGATAGGAAATTTTAGGAGAAAGACTTACCTCTAAGGCCTTCACATGGTCTAAGCATCTAGCCGTCACCTTGTTCAAAGCATCCTGCATCTCCTCACAGATCTTGTCCTTCCATGACTCAAATTCCTCAACGCATTGGTCTACCACCTCAAACCTTTCTGCTATGTGAACTCTAAGTTGGCCAACCTAACATCCATGTCGGACATGCACTCCTTTTCCTTGGTCTTGTCCTTCTTTGATTTCCTTGTCTCGATCACATTACTCACATCACCTTCTGAACTGTTCATCGTGAACCAAACTTATGCTCTCATACCACTTTGTCACGGACTTGTCCTTTTTACTACCAACGACTTGTGCAGCACTTGATTACTTACGCTTGTAACCAAGTCAGCCTAACCTTCTAGTTAGCTAAGTGCACTGAAAGCTAGCTAGAACAAGAGAGCTTGGAAGATGCTAAGTATCAAGGAACGTTATTCTCACTCTTAGCTTGTATTCAACTCTTTTTTTTTTGAAACTCTTAGCACCTCTTTTGGTTACCAACTCTCTCCCTTAGTTGTTTTACAAATGAGGATCATCTCCTATTTATGGTCCTCCTCCTTCTAAATGGAGGGCTAGGATCATCTTGATCTAACGAGGATAGGCTTTTTCTAGAATAGCCTACCACTCTCTAAGTACATCAAGTAAACTCTAGAATATTCTATTAAGTACAAGAGTAGTCTAGACATGCCTACATGACTCTAGAAAACTCCATAGTAGAACTAGTGTGTAATTTTCCCAACCAAAGTAATAAGCTATCGTTTTCCCTATCTGTGGGAACTATTTGTGATAATAATAATTTAAATTTCAAAGTGCAAGGTACAAAAAAAGATAAAAAGTGCAAATTCAATCAAAAGAAATTTCATTGAGGTTGCAGTTGATCTTCAACAAGTGCAATTGTTGTTTCTTCTTGATTGGCCAATGGAGCCACATCAGTATTAAAAATGTCATCACTTCGACCTGGTTTTATGTGGGGAGTTTCAACTGTTGAGACTTGAACATCTTGTTCATCACCATCTGCATCCAAGCTCAGATTCGAAGTAGATAAATGAATTTCAGCATGTCAAAGAAATAAGGTTGCATTGGAGTTGGAGGCAACCACCCCTCCTCGCCTTTACTTTGATCCAGTTCACAAATCCCTTGAAAAGTTCTTCTTCTGTGTAAGGGACTAAGTCAGCTCCATGTTGGTATGCGTGACCCGAAAAGAAGCCGTCAAATGCTTGAAGTAATGGAATTTTGTCTTTAAAAAAGTGATGAATTTAGTGCACCATATTAGCAGCTCTTCTACGTAAAGAGACACTGGCTTGCTCATTAACTTCGTCTGTATGCTCATCAAAGCTTCGAATATCATTAATTATATATGATCTTTGAATTCCTTCGACTTGTGATATTTCAAGTCCTTTCCAAGTCTTTCCAATTCCAATTCACTAAACTCCTTAGATTTTGTCAAATCCTGAACAATTTTTTCTAGATCCTTAATTTGCTCTTTGACAATGTCCTACTCTTTTTATTTCTCTTCCAATTCTTTTTGTTTTTTTATCATGTTCAAGAGCCTATTTATCTGAGCTACAATAAAGAGGAAACTTGATCTTCTTTCTATTTTAAGCTCGCTTCAAAGATTGCCGCAGTAGATTCAAGTTTTTGACACTTCGATTCCAAAGTTATAGCATAAGCCTTTGAAGATTCAGTTGTTGAAGCTATTATACTTAAGTGCAAAATATGAGAAGAAACCTTCATAATATAAAAGGAACAAATACTAGTTAGTTAATAATATTTGTATCAAATTTGAAGCTAAAGAAAAAGGGAAGTAAAAGTCTTACTTGAGACAATAAAGCTCCAGTTCTATTATAGGATTCATCTACACTTTGTTTAGAAATATCTGTGAAGATATCTCGATCAAACACACCTCATCAAAGAAACTATGCAGAGGAAAGTGGCACACTTCGGATCACTTAACTAAAGTCCAGACAAAGGAGGAGAAACATTTGTAGCTTCATTTGCCAAGCGTCTAAAATATGTGACGGTAGCTGGATATTGAAAATCTTTCATCAACCAAGAAGGAAGCCTTGGCCAAGATTCTTCACTAGAGTCCTATTTTTCACTTTGGGATTCGTCCCTCTCATGATAATATGAAGTTCTTCAATGTTGAACTTTGGTATCTTTCTCTAGCACTTGATCCTCAGTTTACCTTTTTTTTTTTCGAAGAATGGTGCCTTTCATCTTCTTGAGCTCATTTTGAACTCTTTGTTTCATAGGTAGAACACTCTGAAGTGCATTTGTTGTGGGTTTTAGATGGAAACTGCCTTTTCCGAGATCTAGGGGCTACAAGTAAAACAGTTACTTCGTTTGAAGTTCCTTTTAAAGTTGAAGTACCTCCCTTTGATATAGGAATTGGAGGATTTGATTCGATCTTCTTCATGCATTCCTATCTTTCAGCTTTCTTCTTGTTCTGAAGTGCCTCAAGAGGAGTAATACTCATTTTTGTGACAAATAAAATAGTTCTATTAGACTTACAAGAAAAGGAATTTATCAATATTCAACAAGAGTTATAGTACCAGTTGAAGTTTGGCAACCCAGAGAACTTTCATTATTACATTCTAGGCAATCATATGAAAATGCTTTATTAGTGTTGATGGGTCCACATGGGAAATTCTTCATTTTCTTCTACATTTAACAAAGCTCTTCTTTCTAAGGTACCAAGAATCCTACATCAATCCAAACTGTCGTTATATAATAAATCTTCCATTGAGTGAAATTGCTTCAGGGATTTCGGATCATAACCCAAATTTTCCTCAATAAATCTCAAAAATTTCTTATCAGACTTAGAGTACTCTGATTTTGGACCGATAGGTTTCCATCTAACTAATTCATTTGTTAAAGTTGGAAATGCGAATTCAGTGGTTGACTCCACTAATACCCATTTATCCCTCTAATCAACTTTGTTAGAAATCAAATCGAATAATGAAACTTTTGTTATGGCAAGGTCTCATAGAAAATGTGAAATTAAACATACAAAGCGAAAAGAAAAATGTCCTTATCAGCAGCTTAGAGATTTCTACGCCTATACGACTACAAGGAACAATAAAAGACATGATGTATCGAACTGCATTTGGATGAATATGAGCAGGTTGAGTTTGAGTGAAGACCAGAAAAACAATGAAGCTCAGATCAAGCGATAATCTTAAACCCACAACAAAATGTGATGAAGAAATTGAATATACTTCGATGACATTGAAACAACAGAAAACTCAATCTAAGTTCTATACTTTGATTCATCTATTTGGCAGCCTATTCTAAGTGCCATTGATTCATCTAGATCCATTATATTATTATTTAAAGCAAAGACACTTTTTGTTTAGGTTTGTGATGACAAATATAAAGCAGAAGTTTTATGCAAATTCTCCATGACCAATCTAGTTCCAATCCATAGTAAACTTTGGGACCTACTTGTTGAGCTTTTTTGGAAGATAAATTTCCTAATTTCTACTTCAATGTTGCCACCATCCTATACTGGGCAGTAGTAAATTTATTCATTTTACTCAAAATGTCAACTTCTAGATCAGGTTCCTCTAATATCTGCAATTCAGAACCCTCATTAATCTCCTCTACCCTAATTTCATTAGAATGTCAAGCATATAAACAGAAAAGTAGAAAGGAGGAATACAATAGAAAGAAGAAAGAAAATACAACAAAATTCGAGCAAATAACACTAGTCACTCTGCATATTCCTCAAAACTTTGGAAAATCAAAAGTCTAGCTGAAAACACCATAGACAAATCTGTGTCTTTTAGGATGAGTTTTGACAGATTTTAATCGATTGTGAGGAAGTTCAGAAGTTTCAACAGAGGAGGAGAATCATACGCAAGATAGAGAAAAAAAGAGGGAGTAAAAGAAAATTCCTATATAATATATTTTACTCGCTCTTTAAACACCGTATAACTCGAGGCTTGAACGACAATACAAGGCTGTATAAATTAATTGAAGCCGTCATATTTATTCCATCAAAATTATAAAAAAAAAAAAAAAAAAACCCTCTGTTCAATTTAAATTATATGCCAATACGGTAATTATCATATCAAACCCATCAAAATAAAGTAAAAACTTTATTTTAATGTGAGGGTAACTGAGGATATACTAGAAAATTAGAAATACGGTGTAAAGTACCATTATGGATTTTATAAATAAACATGGTCCCTTTGACATCACCCTCTAAGATAAGAAAAAATTAAAAAAAAAAAATGACAAAAATAATGGAACTAAATTGGAATGAACCAAAATGAATGATAACTGAGAATTCGTAAATGGGACAGGTGAAGCATGAATTAAATTAAGTAAGAAACTATTTGGAAAGAATAGTGAATTTAGTCCCAAATATTTGCTTCATTTTTATACTTGGTTCCAAACTTTTTTTTTTGGTGGATTAGGTCCTTTACTTTTAAAAGGCGTGTGTATTAGGTTCTTTTGTGTGGATTACGGGCGTAAAAAATAATGAACAAAAAGACCTATGTAGCTATCTATTGAGTTAAGTCTTATTGACTATATATGAGAATTTTAATATATTTAACTTTGTTTCTATGTAAAGACTCTTTTTAAAATATATATATATACACATGTTACTTAATTAAAAGTTTCTTAATAGTGATAACAGAGTTTAGATAATTGTGGGATTTACAAAAATAATATTAATTAATACTATTATTATTTATAAACATTATAATTAAATTATAAACTAAGGCTTCATCCAATTAGAAATCAACATCCAAATCCAAAATCTAATATTACAGGATCTCCTCTTTTTACTTGGTTAAATAGTAGTTTTTTATACCACAATAAAGAGTCATATATAGAATTTTCGTTCTTTCTCTCTCTCTTTCCTGAAGAGAGTGAAACAAGAGCATATATTGTTTTTAACCATGGCTTCTGCTCCTCTCCCTTTAGAAAAAAGAGAATGGAGAAAACTGCCTGACGAATTATTAGATTTGATTTTGCTACTCCCAAATTGCCATCCACTTAATTTAGTGTTGTTTGCAAAGAGTGGCTTTTGGTCAGACTTCGATGTAAAGAAAACCATAACAGAGTTAATCCAATGCTCTTCATCCCTACTAGAGATAAAGCGTATCGCAATCGCAATTTGTTCGATATATGGCATAATAAGATTTATAATTTTTAGCCGCCTATCGGTTACAGAGTGAGGTGCAGTGGCTCTTTCTCATGGCTTGCGGGCTGTTGCCAAGATGGATGCGTCTTCTATGACGCTAATAAATTCTTTCTGGAGTAAAACTATATGTCTACCTCCTATCGTTGATTTGCTAGAATTATATTTTGAATACTATGGCTATATTTGGATAAGTTTTCAATTGAAAAAAAATAGCTTATTTGAGACAAACTATTATTTATAATGAATATTGTCTCCTTTTTTTTTTCAATTAAATTTTTATGTTGGAAAAAGTGGGAATATATATGTTTTATAGCTATAATGATTATGTGTAAGAAAATGTTTGTTTTGAAAAAAGTGTATGAAAGTGATTTTACTAATAATATATATTTTTTAAATAAGGTGTTGCCCACAACTTTTATAGGTGTGTTTTTGGGGGGACAATTTTTTTTTCAAAAAAAAAAACGATGTCCAAATGTGCTGGTGTATTGGAGACAAACATTCTTCACTCAACTCAAGTTCAAAGCTTAACCAAATACAGCCTATTTCACTTGTGTTGGCTTCATACCTGAATATCGTTATTTTGTCTTGTGATCCCTCATTGAATCCTGATAATTACGTGGTGGCTGGAATTTACAATGTGTCCAATAAATTAGCTTTATTCAAGTCTAGAGAGCAATTATAGATTTATATGGACAATTTTTTGGGAGGGTTTACTGATTGTCAGTTTTATAAAGGAAGGCTATATTTGGATAAGCTTTCAACTGGAAAAAAATGGCTTATTTGAGACAAACTATCATTTATAATGAATCTTGTCCCCTATTTTTTTAAATTGAATTTTATGTTGAAAAAAGTGGGAGGTTAAATATATAGGTTTTATAGGTATAATGATTGTGTGTATAAGAGAATGTTTGTTTTGGAAAAAGTGTATGAAAGTGATTTTATTAATAATATATATTTTTTAAATAAAGTGGGGCCCATAACTTTTATAGGTATATTTTATATGTGTGTTTTTAGGAGACAAATTTTTTTTTTCAAAAAAAAAACGGTGTCCAAATGCGCTGGTGTATTGGAGACAAACATTCTTCACTCAACTTAAGTTCAAAGCTTAACCAAATACAGCCGAAGATTGTATGCCACGAATTTTGATAGTCAACTCATTGCTATTGACTACAAT
>JAXGGT010012277.1:0-19281 GCA_035583425.1 Marsdenia floribunda
ATGTGAATGATTTGGTTGATGATATTTCTTTTCCAAGTAAAGCTACTGAAGTAGATATGCAGACAGAAACTTTGGCAGAAGATGTGTCCCTATCCAATGAAGCTACAGAAGACGAGAATAGTATTAACAATTTTCCTGAAACAATAAAGCATGCAAACTAACCCACCGTAAGCTCTCAAACTTAACAATAATTCTACAAATTATAATCACTTACCAACTTAGAAGCTGTCCAGAATGGTAGCATACAAAGACCAGATTTTGAAAAAAAAAAAAAGCACTTCCCGGGAAACCACCACCGACGGCCGTCCAACAACTCAAATGATTCGGTCGTCCATAGCTCCTTCCACTGATTTTTGTCCTACGCCACCACCAAGGGGACAACTATTTTTAGCAAAGTTTCAATCTTTTGAAAGCCCAACATCAAAACACACTGAAATTCAACAGAAAAAACGAAGAACTTACTTGTGTGAGCCGTGTGACCAACAGGAAAAATTCACCGCAGCAGGAAGAAGGAAGTCGCAAGCAGCTACTTCTGGGACCCTGGACTTTGTTTGATTGTATGAAGAAAGATGCAGATTTTGTTCCTTCCAATTTTACCCTTTTCATTTTTCAAATAAATTCTATATTTTTTAATAAAAACCGGTCAAAGGACAAGATTTGAAGGTAAAAAAAAGTTTTGGGATGACATTTGGCTAAAAATAAAGTTTAAGGACTGAACCGGCTCCCTGAAAATAGTTCTGGGACCAAACCGACTATTTTCCCATTTATTTATTATATTTTATGTACTTTCTCAAAAAAATAAATATATTTTATTATAATAATTGTGTCTTGTTTCGAGAAGGACTTAAAATGACAAAAAAAAAATCTCTTTAAATTTAATAGGTGTGTCGATCACGTGCCAAAAAGTGACCGAATATTAGTCAATTTTGATTGGAAGAACCAGTTTATAAAAATAATAATAGATAAATAATGAATGTGTATAAAATTAAAGTTTTCGGACCAATATAAAAAAATGTAAATAGTTAAGGGACTGACTTGAACATTTTTCGTTGTGAAACTCAAAGATATTGAATTATGGGAATGGATGTTTATTATCATCTTTTTACCTTGACTTGAGTGATATGTAATTAATTTTGAGATAACAATAATGTTATCAATGATACAATATCTCTTAATGATAAGATTGATTTTCTTATGTAAATAGTGGGTCCTAAGGACCATTCGTATCGGGTATTCGAGAATGTACAAAGATTAAATCTATTTTTACTCTCGATATCTATTCAAGAAAATATTCTATTTAAAATTAATCAGTTTTAGTCTCCTTATTATTATTTTTATGATTGTTTTTGTTTTAATTAATTTTTTATAAGTTAGGACTTTAAACAAATTTTTATTTTCTTGTTTTTACAATTTTTAACTTTTTTACCATCCTTATTCCCCTCCGTGATCCTTGTATTTATTCTCGGTCTCCAACTCCGTCCCCATCCTCTAGGATGAATAGTTACTACCTCTTGTCTCTTCTCCATTAGGGATAAGAGATCTAAACGTAATTTTCCACTATATATTATCTCATGAAAATTTTTATTTTTTTAGTTAAAGTTTTAATAAAAATTACAAATAATAAATTTTTTAAAATAATAAAAAAAAAGTATTTATCAAATATCTTTTATGTTTTACTTGAAAAAAGTCAATAATTATTATGATTATATATATATATATTATAAATTAAGAAAATATATAATATGTTTATTATTTTAATCATTTTCATCCAATTTAGTATTTACCAAAATAATTATCATAATTCATCTTTAACAAATATTAATAATTTTGTATTATCATTAATATAATTTTATTTATATATATACACATATAGTTTAGGGACCTAGAGTAGAAATAGAACAGAGATTTAGAAGAAAACTATTTCCGTCCCATATCTGATTTTGAATTTTCAAGAATCACTATCCTAATCTCCAAACCCGATCAAATTAAAAATTTTCTTGCAAAATGGGATGTAAATGTTGATTTTTAATCGGGTTCAATTTTAATTACCATTTTTAGTAAAAATATAATAAAAATTTTAAAATAGTCACTTAAAAATAATATGAGATAAAAAAGACAAAAAAAACATTGTAATAAAAGACAAAAACTATATATGTATAAGGACTAAATTAATTAATAGTTCTCTTAAATTACTTCATCTTTTTCTTTCCATCTCTTCCATCAACATAATAAGATCTCCTTTGCATATGTTGCAAGACAAAATAAAATTTAAATACATAGGCACATTTAAAAAAATTAGAAAAATTGGTAAATTTAGTTCATAATACTCATATCTTTGCTCTAATTATTATTTTCTTTCTTTCTTTCTTATTTAATTAAGTCCCCATTGTATAACAGATAAATGCATTTGGTCCATTTTTTCACAAAATCCATTATTTAGGTCGGTCAAGAAAAATTCTCTCTTTTTTATGTAGTAAGTCACTAATATATAGAAAGCACATACATTTAGTCTCTCTTTACAAATTTAATTTTTTGGACAAGATAAAATATATTGTTTAATCTGTCCAAATAATAAACCTTTGAAAAAAAAAAAAAAAAAAAAGGCCAAATGCATTTGCTTATTATACATTCAGAACTACTAAAAAAAAAACTAGCAATACTAATTATTGAAAGATTTGAAACTAAATCCACTAATTTTCTTAAAATTTTGTTATAATTAACCATTATTATCAATACATTTGTTTAAAAAGTTGCTCATTAGGAATATCACAAATTTATATATGTATATATATAATAAAAGAAATATATATATACATAGATAGACAAAAATGCTTATGTCACGGTCCAAAATCGAGAGGCGACACGATCATACGATCAAGGTTTTTCTCCAAAAGCATAAGATATCTTTCTCAACTTAATCAAAAATTTAGTATAGAATGAAAATAATCTAAATCATCAATACAGTAAATAATTCTAAAAAAAATTCCAAATTATGCAATCCAAAATAACATCCAATCAATCATGAGAATCGAGATCTCCCTTATTCTCTTACTCATCATCATTAGTACTTGCAAAAAGGAGAAATAAAGGGAAAAGAACGAGTTAGAAACCTAGTGAATAAATAGAATATCTCTATTTTTTCAAATATCAAAAACAAAAGTAAAGTCAAAAATTCATGTTTTCAAAATAATCATTCAGTCAAAACAAACTTCTCATAACAAACTTTTCTCATTAAACAAATAATATATCAAAATCAAGATAACTGTTCTTTTTAAATAGGCTGCAGCAAGTATAGACACTCGTTGGCTTAACCGAATTCGGTACTAACTGTTTATCCCACTAGGTAGGCCAAAACTTATAAAAGTGAAGCTTTTTCACCATGTTCTATGGGTTCAGAACTTATAATTTCGGAACATGTTCCCCCAACTAATTCCTAATAAATTTGAGCCAAAAATTTATACTTATATCTTTTGGGGAAGATTTAAATAATATTTTAACGAAATAAATTTCTTTGACAATAAAGAAAAACATAAATATTTAAGTAAGAATCTTTAGGAAGGTAAAGAAAAAAATCTCTTTATAGACTTCAATAAATTTTAACAAAAACCTTAAAAAAAAAAAAAAAAATGAAATTAAAAATCTTGAAAGAAAACAATTTTTGAAAAAAGGGAATAAAACAAAAAAAAAAAAATTAATGAATAAAATAGTAAATAATAATCATTAATGTATATATATATAAAACCAAAACAACAATAACGTATATATATAAACCAAAAGTTTTGCATAATAATAATAATTAAAAATAAAAATTACTTATGAGACGAAATCAAGAAGAAACATAATGAGTCTGCTAAATTTTTTTTAATGATATATATATATATATATATATATATAAATTTAAAACAAAAATAAATCGAAGAAATGTGGATATAAAAAACCAACGAATTCATTCGAAAAAAATATGAATAAGAGTTCCAAGAATTTATCAAGAAAACAGAATATAAAGAAAAATCAAAATATCGTATTTACTCACCTCTACCATATCCAATCAAAATTTGGAATTCCACCTATTTGATCTCTGAATTCCAACCTAATTAAATCATAAATCAATTTAGATTCTTCCTAATAAATTAAAGGATTTAAATTAAAAGAAAAAAATAACTATAATATTTATCTCAAAAGAAAAGATAACTACTAATTATTATGAGATATAACTACTAATTATTAAAACTGAATATCAATAGAACTCCTTGTAAGATAAAATAACTTAACAATAAATAGTAATAATTATGTAATTCATAACCCTTAATAATTAATAAAAGTCTTAAAATTTATTAATTGCCCCTAACTTGGCCCCGTGTATTACATTCTAACCTCTTTACAAAAAGTTTCATCCTCGAAACTTAGAACATTGTCATTACTTAAGAAATAAAATATTGATTTAAACTTACTATATTCAAACTCAATCATACACGCTATTAGATCTAGTACCTTAGTCTACAAGCCTAATGAAATTGAATAATTATCAATACTTGTGAATCTTGTACTTACATTGCATTTAGCAGTAGAAAATATTTTAACATAATATTACTATTGGCTAAATCTTTTATTATCTCGTTCTTTTACTTAATTTATAACATAATTCCTCGTTATATTAACCCAAATTTTAATCATAAATATTAAGTAGTCAACCCAAATAATCACAACATAAATTTATTATCTTGATCTTGTTCACTATATACATTTAAACATGTTTTCAATCCTAAGGTTGATTAACTCTACAATTCATTCTTCTTCTTACCGTGAAGATGTCATCCCAAATCCGAACAACTAATAAAATCTACAAAAATAATTTTTCTTAACAAAACACTAACACATTAATAAATAAACAGTTTTCATTTCAACTATTTCTAAAAAAATTTTGTCCTTAAGTGTAAATTGTAAACCTACTTTAAAATATAATTATAATCCTAACTTGTATCATACCTTTCTCTTCTTATTCTTTTAATAACTTCACAAAAAGTATTTTCAAAAAGACTCTAAATCATCATTATCAAAATAAACGAAAATTTTACACTCTAAGAAAATAAATCAACAAAGAAATTCCATATAGATATTTTGAAATAAAGGGATTTACTTAAAATTCATAAATGTGCTCCAATATCAAATTTAACTTATATCTTATAAGTAAATTCTCTCTTAATTTACTACAATAATCTACTTATCACAACTATTATAATTAAGGATTAATACTCACTAAATATTTAATAATTAAAAATTCTAACTCAAAATATATACGTAAGTATTATCTCCAATCAACTCTATCCCGATAAGAAATAATCTAAATAATCATTATCCATATCTTAAAAAAACCTAATAATAATCTACTTATTATCTAATTAAAGACTCAAACAATCATTACTTAACGATAACACATAACTAAAATTTATAATAACTTAATCGTTTCGTAAAAATCATAACTTATAGCTCTGATACCATTAAATGTAACGCCTCGAAATTGAGACGCGACACGACTGTACCCTCAAGGTTTTCCCCCAAGAGCACAGCGTCTCTTTCTCAACTTAATCAAAAATTTAGTCCCAAGTATAGAACCAAAGAAATCTAAATCCTCAATACAATAAATAATTCCAAAAGAAATTCCAAATATAATATCAAGACTATAATCTCCCAAAGAAATTTTGAAATAGAGTTAGGGGTACAATTTCAAAATTTATTTGAAAACAAAAATAATCTCCAAAAAGGATAATTATGCAACCCAAAATAACATCTAATCTAATCACGAAAATCGAGATCTCCACTTATTCTCTTACTTCTTATCACTAATATCTGCAAAAAGAAGAAATAATGGGAAGAAGTGAGCTAGAAACCCATAAATAGAATATCTCTTTTTCCTTGTTTTTCAAATATCAAAAAATAGAAGTAAAAAATTTATGTTTTCAAAATAATCATTCAATCAAAACAAACTTCTTATAACAAACTTTTCTCATTAAACAAATAATATATTAAAATCTAGATAACGCTTCTTTTTAAATAGGTTCAAGCAAATATAGGTACTCATTGGTTTAATCAAATTCGACCCTAACCGTTTATCCTGCCAAGTAGGTTAGAACTTATAAAAGTGAAGCTTTTTCACCATATTCTATAGGTTCAAGAATTATAATTTCGGAACATACTTCCCCAACTATTGCTCCTAACAAACTTAAACCAAAAATTTATACTTATATCTGTTGTGAAAGACTTAAATAATTTTTTAACAAAATAAATTTCTTTGAAAATAAAGAAAAACAAAAATCTTTCTGTAAGAATCTTTTGAAAGGTAAAGAAAAAAAAAAAAAAATCAAGACTTGAATAAATTTTAAGAAAACTAAAAAAAAATAAAAATTGGAAATTAAGAATCTTCAAAGAAAACAATTTTTGAAAGAAAGAAATAAAATAAAGAAAATTTTTAATAAATAAAATAAGTGAAAATATAATAAAATAATAACAAAAGTAATAACCATTACTGTATATATGTGTATAAAACCAAAAGAACAATAACGTATATATATAAACCAAAAGTTTTGCATAATAATAATAATAATTAAAAATAAAAATTACTTATGAGACGAAATCAAGAAGAAACATAATGAATCTGCTGTTTTTCTTTTTTCTTTTTTTTTTTTTTAAAAAAAAATAATATATATATATATATATATATAAATTTAAAACAGAAACGAATTGAAGATATAGGGATATAAATAAATTTGTTCAAAAAAATATATATGAACAAGAATTCGAAAAATTTATCAAGAAAACAAAATATGAAAAAAAAAAAAAAAAAAATCAAAATATCACATTTATTCACCTTTACAATCTCCAATCAAAATATGGAATCCCACCTATTCGACCTCTGAATTCCAACCTAATTAAATTATAAATCAATTTAGGTTCTCCTTAATCAATTAAATTTAAGTCTAAAAGAAATTGAAGAATTTACTCACCTTGTTAATACTTATCAATCGAATTTTCTCTAATGCTCTTCCTACGGGTTCATCTCTTAAAATATATAACTACAAGATTTATCTCAAAAGAAAAAGTAACTATAATATTTGTCTCAAAAAAGAAAATAAGTACTTAATTATTAAAACATAATATCAATAGGACTCGTTGTAAAATAAAATAACTTAATCATAAATACTAATAATTACATAATTTATAAAATTTGGCATGAGTATTACAGCTTGATTAAATAAAAGCTAAGTTTTGAATATAATCTCTTTATAGATATTGTATATTCAGCACAATTGTTGAAATTTGTTAATCATCATATGATGACCAAACTTCTAGCTGTGTCAGAAGAATTATTAGAGGTTCAAATACGATTCTATTACTTGTCACTCCTGAAAGAATGTGACTGTCTAACTTGTTGGGAATTAAAAACTCACAATCTCACATTTATTTATTTATTTATTTATTTCTCTTTTTAATGAAATTATTCACTTAGATATATTATTTTACATTTATAAAAAAATAATAATAATTATTATTTTCTATTATGTCACACATGTGCATTCCCCATTGGCTCTATTCTGAAGTGAGTTAGTCTATTTTTTAAATATTTACTTCTATGTTTTTTTCTTCAATCGTTTAAATTTTAGGGATTGAAATTATTTAGATATTTTTGTTACGGAAACATTTTTTAAAACTTTAATCCTATATTAACTCCTATCCATTAAGAGGATGTCCGAGAGGTGTTTATACAATATATATACATATATTTACAATAATTGGTTCTAGTTTTACATAATTTTTCTAAATTATCTTCTGCACTACTTTTTTTTTTTTTTTTTGTTATTTTTATTCTTATTTTTCTACACAGTTATATTCTTATGTTTTAAATTTTTGTAATAAGTATGAGTGTTATAGGGTATTTTGTAAGTTATTTTGAAAGGATGAAAATGTATGACATTTTGTAAGTTATTGTCCTGCTCGAAAAAGTTCCATCATCCTAACATGATTACATAAATCAAATAAAGCACAAAAAAAAGGTAATTTTTTTGCAATAATTTATAAACTATGTGAGAATAGAAGAGACAAATTGACTAAAGATAAACAAGTCTCTATTTATTCAATATTTCTATTAAAGGTAACCTAGTTAAGCTTGGTAATAATTCTAGAAACAAGTGAAAAAAAAAAAAAAAAAAATTACAATAGAGGCAAGTTTAAGAAAAGAGGACAACAAAAGAAAGGATCCCATCTTAAAGGACCTAACCAAAAAATTCAAAAAGCAGGTGTTCGGGAACACTTTCAATGTGAGTTGATGTGGATGATGACTTGCTTCAAATCAGCTTAACCTTCCCATATACCACCTACAAAAGGCTACTTGTCGGAGATATAGTGTCCGGTGTTGGCCCTTCGATGACTAAGTCAAAATTTCAAAGAGGAATATGCAAGAGTGACTTGTATATGAATATGAAATGTTAAGGAATCAGTGAGAAACTTAAAAAAGGAAGTTACTATTACTTATACTCGACTCAACCAATCAGAAAATAACACTTGCGTGAATATATTTTAGTGGCAAATATGTAAGATCATTTAATGATGTGTACTATGGAGCAGGGGACCACCTGAAGTGACTAGAGAACTGGGACAACACACCTCCTATTGTGAAGCAAAGTGAGATTGCCTACATGGCTTGTGCGTATCTCACCTGGCAGAGTGTAACTCCACGAAGTCTCTCACTTGTGGGAAATGACTCGGTAGAAAGACTCCTTACCCTCTCACCAAGGTTACAATGTTTCTACTTTGAAAAACATAGACATAATGCTTACCAATACTTGCGAAGAAAAGAAAACTAGCTAGAAAACCACTTAAAGCTCAAGCTAATATTGTTGTTGAAACTAAAGAAGTCATTGCCATTGTGGTAGTCAATAAGAGAATTTGGTAAAAGCATGGTTGACAGGGTTCTCTACTCCCAGGCATCAGAGCATTGTTGCTGCAACATAAACTTGTTTCAAGATACTGTTGATGAGGAATGTGTGTTCATGGATTCCATCATTGGTGGACTCTCGGAACGGCTTCGTGTCCACTATTCCAATGTGGAATTTATAGAGAGCCCATGCCTGTTGTCCATGCCATCCCACTAGACTTCTCTTTATGGTATCCCACAATTTAATTTCAAAGGAGATTGTTATATGTGAGGAATGTGCTCCGCAAAGTGCAGCGATTTGAGAAGAATTAATTATCTGCCATTGGAAACCTTCTTGTTTTAATTCAAGAACTTCTTTTTAATTTTCGATAAGTTTACAATTAACTTTGTTCGCAGAGAGTTTAAATTTCCTTATCATAAGGTATAGCAAAATACGACCTTAGTGATTGTGGTTTTAAAGAGTGGACATATTCCAAGCTGCTTTAGCTGAACCCTGGCATTAACATATACGTTTTCTTCTAAAAGAAAATACACTTTTAACTTTTAATTCAACTATGATTTTTCATTCAAATTTCAAAGATGCAATTTCACCTATTTTTTTCTTCTCAATATTCACAATGAAATTTTATTTTATGATTATTGACTGTTTTAGTTCCTAAACTATTTTTAATTAGTCAATTTATTTTTTTATTTTTTACTTTTTTCATCCTCAAACTAAAAATGTTTGAATAGATTAATCTTTTAACTTGATATAATAGATAAAATATATACATAAAGATTTATTACTTTATTTTGAAAATAGTAGATATGTCATTTCAACTATAAAAAAAAAAAAAAAAAAAAAATCCCAAAATTAAGAAATTCATCAAAAATATTTTTCTCGTCTTAAACTTTTTTTTTTCTTCTTTTCAAAAAAACATTTATTATTTATTTAAATACTAAATTCCGTTTCCGTTTCTAATGGGTAAATGTGTGCATATCAAATGATTGATTTGTAACCAATTACTTGCTTAAAAACTAATTAAATGATTAATTTGTCCAAACTCTTTTAGTTCAAGGATGAAAACACTACTAAAAAACAAAGAAAAATGACTAAATTAGCTAATCTAAAATGGTTTAAGGATTAAAATGAACAATAATCTTTTATTTTATGTCAATTTTAATATTTGTCTAAATACATTATTTATTTTAAAGTTTAACTATAATTTATCCTATATCATTTATGATATTATTGTTAAGGGGATATATTTAATCCTTTAAAATTTTAGAATATATGTCAAAATTTAACTCAAGTTAACATAATATAAGAGGGAGAAAAGTCCTGGATTCGACTCTTACTATTGCACTATTCATTGATACTTATTAATTATAGTTAACGTGTTAATATTTATTATTAAAATTTATATTCTTTCCACACGTAAAAATGTCTTAAAACAATCAATTCACTTCATAAAAATATATATATCTTGTCTTATATATATATAAGATTTCACAACAATCTTCTAGAGGTTGTTAATCTTCTAGAGGTTGTTTTTCTTCCAATGGCATAATTTTGTAATTTTAATAATATTGTTTAACTTTTTGGTAATTTTATTCTTATGCGTTGTTTAATCTTCTTCTTTTATTATTATGCGTTATTCTGCCATCTTCTTTTTCTTTTATATAAGATTACAGTTTGAAGAAACCAAAAGTGAGGAAATTCATAAGTTTGCCAACTCGGGTGAACTTACTGAAGTGGATGAACCCTGAGCCCACTTCGACGTGCCCGCAATCCATCAGGCCTGGGGCCCAGGCACGCTTCGAAGCTCGCCCTAGAGTTTCGATTGTGGGACGCATCATCACGAAGGTCAATCTCATCACTCACTCTGCCTCCCAGGTCGCTATTAGACTCTGTACCATACATTAAATGGCTCTGGTGCCTGAACAGGAAAGTACGCTCACTTTCTACCAACATCTGGCGCATGAAGCGTACTTTCAGGACACATGTCAACCCCTCAATGGGACACATATATCCGTAAATAACGGTAATGTCCAACTAAGTAACGATTCTGATTTTTTTATCCTCAATAGCACAATACTGGAATCTTTTTCGAATCTTTACTGACTTTGCCATCAAAGGGTCATAATAGGAGACCCCTCCTCCAGTTGCTGACTGTCATTGCAGGTGATATGGAGTAGAAGTCCGACTAATCGTCCTACTCATCACATAGTGAAGTTTTTCCCGATCACAGTCTTATCTTCTTTTATATATATATATATATTTATTTGTTTATCTTCTGTTTTTTTCTTTTTTTTTTTAATAGTTGTTTGATCTTCCTCTTTTTATTCAATTCATTATTTAATTTTCAAAATGTATAGATTATCTATATGGTTCTATATTCTTATTTACGTTTTGTTAAAACCTATTCTTTTCTCTATTTATCTTCTAATTAATAAAAATTAGTCTTTTCAAATTTTATGTAGTATCAATTATGTATTTTATGATTTGTTATTCTAATGCAATTGATCTATTTTTCCTACAAGCTTATTGCTCTTTCAATTACAGGAAATCTAAATATTCATAACTTGGTAAGACTTTCTTTTAGAAGCAATTTTTTTAATAACAGTTCATTATTATTTTTTTTTTACCTTATTTGCTTTAATCTTCCTCTAATCTATTTTTCCTATTCTACTTTATAATTTTCTCTCTTCCTTCTTTATTTTTCGCTCGTTAATGATTTTTTTCTTTTAATTTAAAGATGATAAATAGTATTATGTATTTAATTTTAATTTATTAATTTATACATTTATAGTTTTTTTTTTTTTATCTCAACCTTTTTCTTTGTATATTTTTTCTTTTAATTATTTGTGATACTCCGTCCCACATTGAAAGTATACATGAATATGGCCTAGGTAGTCATTGTCAACTCGGGATATCCCTTTTGGTATAGTGAAGACGATGCCAAGTAATTGACCGTGGGTACCGCCAGGCCCATAGTCGCGGCACGGGCTCGCGGGCTCAAATCGTGACAGTTGGTATCAGAGCGGGTAGTCAGCCCATTCCATGGAAACTAAGTGCTACACCATATGTGTGGTGGGAGCCACCTCTAGAATCTCGGATGTCCACAGGTTGATCTTGGTCTTAAACTAATTATGTTGGGCCCTAGCGGAGACGCTAGGTCTTTCAATTGAATGTAGGGCTCGGATCGTGACATTATTATTCAATTTAAATTCTCTATATGTTTCCTTTTTTACGCTAGGTCTTTCAATTGAATGTAGGGCTCGGATCGTGACATTATTATTCAATTTAAATTCTCTATATGTTTCCTTTTTCTTTCAAGAGTTTTTGAATTTCATTCAATAATTATATAAATATACATAATTAATATAAAAATCAAGATTATATATATATATATATATATATTATATAAAATAAGATTACAAAGTGTTTTTTTTTCAATTGCATTTTTCTTTCTGTTTTTTTTCAACTTTTTGGATTTTTTTTTATTTTAACTTTATATTTTTATTTTTCTAAGTTTATCTATTTTTATAACTTTTATAATTTATTGATTTTTCTTTTAAATATTATATATATATAATTTATATTAGATATAATTTTTTATTTCATTCTTATATATATATATTTATTTATTCTTCTCTACTTTTCCTCATCCACGAGATTTAAGTTTTATTATTATTATTATTTTTACAAAAATGTGTTTTGAGAATTAGTTTTTTTTTTTTTAACTTTCTTGTCCTTTTCTCTCATTTTTTCCATTTACGATTTAATTTATTCTCTTTCTCATTCGCGTTACTCAATTGAATAAAACTATATTCAATCCCTAAATAAAGATACAATATTAATATAAAAATTAAAATTTCATAGATAAATATCTCGTATCTCGTATTTAATATTTTATGTTATGTACCATATAAAATTATAGTATTTTATAAATCTAATATAAATTAATTATTTATAAAAATAAAATTTATTAAGAAAATAATGAAATAAATTAAACATTTACAAATTATGATAACTTAAGAAAACAAAACAAAAATTTATAATATTTACATGTCGCACTTTGGGGCAAGATGTATATGTAATATATATATATATATATATATATATATATATATTGTGTGGAGTTCTTGTGAGTAAGTGATTTTGTATTGAATGCTATTTAAATTGATGAGTTAGATCTTTACCGTGAGTATTATATAAGAGTTAAAGTAAGATTTTTTTTTTTTTTTAACAAGAGTTAAATTTTGTAGGTATAATTTAAACTAAATTTGAATTAATTAAATGGATGGTGTAAATATTTACCAAAAAAAAAAAAAAAAAAAAAAGGATGGTCTAAAGATATATAAACTGAAGGAAACCATTGTGCGAAATATTGCAAGTTTTCCAGTCCGGATCGTGAAAGTCTACGTGGAGGCCCCCAGTCAGGAGACTGCTGAGCCCTCAAGGCAAAACGTGAGCTCACTCCGATCTTCCCATTATGGGATGCGGCAACTACCGGCCCATGAGCTTGCACTTCATTCCGAATATCACTGTCTGGTCTAGGACCAAACAATTAATGCTCTCTGACATCGGTGCAAGAGGAGTACGCTCTTTGTCAATTATGCGCAGGGCATGAGTGTACTTCCTAAATAGGTGTCCTCTCCCTATTGGGGTACATTTATTCATAAATAACGGCAATAACAACTCTAAAAAGATCTAATTATACTTTTTGATACTCTGAATCTTCTTCGAATTCTAACTGACTTTACTATCGGAGGGCCATTATTGAAGCCCCTCTCCGGTCGGTGACTTGTCTTGCAGGTGATTCAGGCTATGAAGTGGTAACATTCATCCTACTCAGCACATAGAATTTTTTTTTTTTTTTACTAAATTAGCACATAGAGAAGTTGATTCCCTATCATAAATATAATTCAATTTGTGCATGTATATTTATAAAACGAAAAATTCCCAAAATATTTCATCTTGTCGGCCAAATAATTACACCCCATATGATGAGGGGGTAATGCTTTGGAGAAAAGATCTTGAGAATTAATCAAAAGGCGACTGAGAGAAAGAGAGAGAGAGAGAGAGAGAGAGAGAGGAAAATACGTATGTATGTATAGGCAGGCGGAAAAGTGAAAGAGGGGATGCAAAAAGGCTGCAACCGCTTGGAAAAAGATACGATTTGTACAGTATATTTTATATTATTCACAAAGTGATTTGCCTTTTCCCCACACTCCATGTTTCTTCCTCACCCCCACCACCCTTTTTCACCTTTGCCAAGGTGCCCTTTATTATTTATTTATTTATGATTTGACCAAAAGTATCCCTTTTGCTTATAAAATAAATAAATTTAATGTTTATTAAATTTTATTTTGATGAAATAATTTTTAATTTTTAATTTTAAAAAAATTATAAAATAATAATATAGTCTTTTTTAAATAAATTATCAAATTATAATTTTAAATAATCTTATTAAAAAAATAATGACAAATTTAACATTCTACATGTTAAACAATCTAAAATTAATGTAAAATAAAAAAACAAAAACCTTTTTTTTTTATTTTTAAATAATTCAGTAAATAGAAGAGTCTTGAAGATAAATTAGAAAAATAATGACGTTATTGCTATAAGAACCGATTAAAAAACTACATAGTATAATTATATTTTGTTGAAGAATTGAAAATATTAAAATTATCTTATATAATTTAGGACCAACTTGACTAATTTTTCTATTTTATAATTAGCTTCCATTACATCAATCTAATTTCCTTTATAATTCTCTATCTAATATTTTTCATATTACTCATAAAAAATTAATATATATATATATATATATATATTAATTTTTTCATTATTAATAAGGTGAAAATTATAAAAAATGTTACACAAAATCATCCAATTACTTATAAAAGTGGAATAATATTACTATATCATATAAAGCTCACTTATTTAATAATTGAACTCAAATTTAAAATAAAATATAAAATATAATTTGTTTATTAATTAAATAAAAAAAATTAATAAATTTGATTTTTAATATTTATATTTTGGTATAATTGTTTTTTTTTTTTTTAGTTATTTAGTAGGTCTCCAATATATAATGAACAAGTATATTTGGTTATTCTATTCACAAAATTTATTATTTAGAAAAATCAAAATCTATTATTTGACCTACACAAATAATAGATTTTGTGGAGAGATGACCAAATATACCTATCCATTATACATGAAAAACTTAGTAAATAAAAATTTAAGAGAGAAAAAAAAAAAAAAAAAAAAACCTCACCAACAATCAAAACATTGAAAATCAAATTAAATTTTCCTTCAATAAATACAAATTCTTTTACGAATAAATTAGATTATTCGTAATTACCATAATTAATATATATATATATATATATATATATATATATATTTCCCTTGAACATATAATTTTTTTTATAATATTTTATTATTAAGGTCACTTAAATTTATAACATTTTATTATCTTCTTTGTAAGTGTTCTTTTTGTTTTTTTAGTGATAAGATATTTAACTAACTAAACTTATACATTATTGTTGTATTATTAATTTTTATTATTATCATCATCATTACTATTTACAATACAACTTTGGATTCATAAATTTGTTCATATATATATATATATATATATATATATTCATATTCTTTTCCCGAACGGTTATAAAATTCAAAAATAAAATAAAAATGGAAAATGGAAAGTCAATAAATATAGACAAAAATAATATATATCCTCTCCTATACTTCTTTGGAGTTATAATTGAACAACGGTCGAAAAATAGTATAGAAAGAACAATTGTGAGTCGGTGCCACATTTTTCCATGAAAAGCCCCAAAACTTTTGTCCCCAATAGACAAAACATAAAATAGAATATTTGCATGGTATTCATTACTATAAATATTCAACTGCTAAATCGATATTTTTATTAATTAATTTTTTTTAAAAAAAAAAATTGAGATACAAAATTATTTTTAATAAAACTTATATTAAGTAGAAATATTTAAATAAAAAAAAATTATTTTACGAGATTATTACTGTCTTATCCATCTAATTAAATGTATATATTTTCAAAACATAATCACTTTAAAACAATTAGGTCATTTATAAAACACATCACAGATGAATGAGAGAAATCAATCCAAGATACATCTAAACTAATTAATTAAATTTGTAAGGGATTGATAGGGGTAGACCTACGTACTGTACTCCTAAGACTGTACATAGCTGAAATTCAGCACAATGTCATCTTTAGTGAGTTTCAAACTTAGGTCCTCTACTTGACAAACCAGATAGAAACACTTAAACAAAGGAAGCCGAACCACTAGACTACCCATTTATTCTCAAATAATTTAGTCTCAAATATATATGTAAGTAAGTGTTAAGGGAATAATGCCCTTGTCGTTTTCTTGAATTTCCAAGACGTAAGGTTAAGTGAAAATGGACAAAAATAGGAGGAAAAAATAAATAAAAATGCATCTCCATACAGAAATGTTTACATAATGCATATATAAAATATCTGTTGGATCTGTGTATGATGATGATAATAGACAAGCATGAGATGTATGCACTATGATACAAAAAAAAAAAAAAGAAGAGAGTAAATGGAATACAGACTGGAAGGCCATACCATACGTTGTTGTGCACTTTGATGTTATATATGGTCCACTTTTATGGTCAGCAGTCTACAGTTGGGTATAAAAGACCTTATCTTTTCACTTCCTATATTTTATCCATTTACCAACCACGTTAAGGGATTTAAGGGAAAATTCAGAGATTCATTCTCTTAATTATTTACGTTTCTTCGAATTAGTGTTACAATTTTAATTTTATTTAAATTAATTAATTAATTATTTTTTAATTTTTAAATTGATTTTTTCAACTAAAATTAGTCAAAATTTAATTATTTTACCGATATATCTATTAAATTAAAAAAGTATTTTGATTATTTCATATTAGAAAAAAAGAAAAAGTGGAATTAGATATATTAAATTTATTCACATCTCTTTCCCCTTTCTTAAAAAAAATGGGTATTTTGGCTAAAATATTATAGCTATTCTATTTTTTTTTTTCTAACGTAAAGTGACGAAAATACCTTTTTTATTTAATGGGTATGTAGATAAAATTATCGTATTTTGACTTATTTTAATCTAGAGGACCAATTTAGAAAATAAAAAATAGATAAATAATCCATTTGGATGAAATTAAAGTTATAGAACAAATCTAAAGAAATATAAATAATTAAAGGACCCAATCAAAAAAAGTTTCTAAATTTAGAATGTGTTTAAATTTCAACTTAATTATTTGTCTGTTCTATTTAAATATTATTTTATTAGAATAAAGAATTATTTTTTACTAATATAATATAAAAAAATAAGTTTGTTATTTTATTAATATATATTAAAATAGTAGATTTTTTATACTAAAATACATTTATAAAATTAATAAAATAATATTATACACTTATATATATATAATCACTTTTTCACAAAACTCATCATTACATCCCTATAAAATCTATATATTAAACACATTTTTAACATAAAATTTATTTTCAATATAATTACAACAAAATGAATAAAGTTATTTTTTCATTTTAAATTATAATCCAAACACACCCTTAATTTTTTTGTTTTTGAATAAAATGTCAAATTCAAATTTTAAAAATAAAAAAGAAATTAAAAATGTTGGAAGATTGGTGGATTTATATCCCAATCTTCCGATCATTAGTGCATTTAGTTTTTTTTTAAAATTTTTTTTTATTTGATAGGTCTCTAATGTATAAATGAAAATGTATTTGGTCTTTTTCACAAAATTGACTAGTCCATATCATGAATTTGGTAAAGAGAAAGACCAAATATACATGCATATTATATATTGGAGACTTACTAAAAAAAAAAAGAAGAAAAAAAAAAAAAGACCAATTACACTAAAAACATAAATATTAAGAATCAAATTCACTAATTTTTCTAAAAAAAAATTTATACCTCAAAAAGAAATTCAATCCAAATCAATTTCAGAGAGTGTGAGATCTCTTAATGATTGTCTATATAAATCTTGAATTAATAAATTGTAAATTATTATATATATATATAGTCACATTAATCTGCCTAGCTATATTGTCCATGTACATTAAGCTAATGATCATACTGTGTAGTACTTTAACTCTCTCTCCCTCACACACACACACATATAAACAAAACTGGTTTATTCTTATTTTTAAAAGATATAAATATTATAAAAAAACAGTATTGTGTGATATATGACCAAAATCTAAATTGCATCTCAATCGTATTGTAATATATTTTATCTGTTTTACTTCTAATAAAATGTTTATCCCTTTTTTTTTTTTTAAGTTTTATTTTTATTTTTATTTTTTTTAATATTCTTCTCTTAAAAAATTATAGACTTTTTGCACAAAAAAGACTCGAATTTAGGGTAATTAGATTTATAAATAAGACTATTTATTTATGTGCTTACACTTACAAAAATTCTATTTTAAAATTAATTCTTACTATAAAATTTTTCAAATGTCATAATAAATATTAATTAGAAAATAATAATAATAATTAATTAAATTAATTTGATCATTTTAATTTATATATTTTAATTAATTATATTTTTTCTTTTAATTAATAAGATCTTTCAACAATAATGAGTACTTTTATTTGTATCAGTGTATCTAATGAAAAGAAACTTTATCAGTTAAAATAATGCAATTATGGATGGAAAATTGACCAGTTTTATATATGTTTTATTAATTTTTTAAAATTTTGATCTTATATATATATATATTGTTTTCTTATTATTTTTCAATATTTTTAATTATATTTTAAATAATTTTGCCATCGAGTTAAGATTTTACAATGAGTTTTAACTTTATTTTTGTTTTTTATTAGAAATTTTAGAGACACTTTAACCTCTAATATATTTCGAATATATAACCTCTCAAATCATAATTTTATTTTCTTAAAATTTTTTAATTTATCTAATCAAAATTAGAATTAATGGCAAAGCCCTAATATAATAAAATTATTAGTCAAAATATAATTAAAAATAAATAAATACTGGTAAAAAGAGTTAACCTAAATAATTTTTTTTTTTTATATTTATTATTATTATTTTTTAATAGAATAATGTTTTTGTGTACTTTCACCGGGTACGTAGTTGAAATAATATGTCTATGCGCGCCAGACTATTATGCAAAAACAAACACCAATAGTCGCGTATGTAATTGGAAAAGGGGGTGTACCTAGCTAGATCCCATAAGAACTCACAACAGACCCCGCCCCCCCGCGGGGGGGGGGGGGGGGGGGGGGGGGGGGGGGGGGGGGGGGGGGGGGGGGGGGGGGGG
>JAXGGT010012328.1:0-33308 GCA_035583425.1 Marsdenia floribunda
ATAAGACCCATTTATGTGGCCCACAAGGAGTTGAGAGTCCGTTCGGGCAATGAGATTTTTAATCCTCAAACTCTCAGTAGCTTTCAACCTTACTAAGAAAGCCTCATATTCCGATTCATTGTTACTTAAAGTAATCTCATACTTTAAAGCATAAATGAATTTAATACCTTCGGGGCTTTTGAGTACAAACCTCGCTCCCTTGTGATCCTTTGCCACGAAGCCATCAGAATAAAGATACCAACATTCCTGAGGAGAAAGAATTTGATCTTTGTTAACTTGGCTTTTTGGAGGATCGGGAATAGTGCATTCTTGTACAAAATCTAAAAGGACTTGAGCTTTAATGGTTTTTCTCGAAAGATATTCAAGATGAAATTTTGAAAGCTCAATTTTCCATTCAAGGAGTCACCCCGAGGCATCGGGTTTGTGTAAAATTCTCCTGATTGGAACATTAGTAAACACATGAATAATATGTGATTGAAATAAGGTTTTAACCTTCTTGAAGTAACTACTACAACCAAAACCTGTTTTTCAATGTTGGAATATCTAGTTTCCAAGCCTTGAAAGATGTGACTAATGTAGTAGATAGGTTTGACAATTTCTTCTCTATTAGCACAAAGTACCGAACTGAATGTGTTTAGCCCAATGGCTAAGTAAAGGTGTAAAATTTCACCTAAAATAGGTGACACCAAAATGGGAGGAGAAGAAATGTATTCTTTTACCTTTTGGAAGGCTTCATCGCATTCCTTTGTCCACTGGAAGGAAATCTTGGACTTAACAGCTTGATATAAGGGAAATGTCTTCTCTCTCGAAGCTAAAAAGAATTTATTTAAGGAAACTATCCCCCCAATGAGTTTTTGAAGTTGCTTTTGGGTGGTTAGGACCTTTATTTCCATGATCGCCTTAATTTTTATCGGGTTTACCTCAATTCCCTAGTTGGATACCATGTACCCCAAAAAATTTTTGGCTTTAACACCGAATGAACATTTCTTCGGATTCAGCTTTAAGCCATGGTTTCTCAATTTTTGGAAAATTTCCAAAATATCGGCGATGAAGGTATCCTCTGTCTTGGACTTTATCAGGATATCATTAATGTAAGCTTCGACATTCATGCCAATATTTTCCTTCAACATGTCGTTGACAAGCTCCTGGAATTCAGCCGCTGTGTTCTTAAGGCCAAAAGGTATTCTTGTGTAGTAATATAGGCTATCGGGGGTGATGAAGGACGTCTTTTCTTCGTCCTCCTTGGACATGTAGATTTGATGATAGCCTTTGTAGGCGTCAAGGAAGGACAAATACATATGTCTTGAAGTTGCGTCAACCAATTGATCGATCCTTGGCATAGGGTATGGCCGCTTTAGAATGACTTTATTTAAGTCAGTGAAATCTATGCAAACCCTCCAAGATCTATTGGGCTTGGGTACCACCATAGGGTTTGCCAGCCGCTTTGGAAATCTGACTTTCTTGATGATCTTGGCATTGAGTAAATCGACCACTTCCTTCTTGATGACTTCTTGTCTATCCATCGCCAAATTTCTTTGATTTTGACATATAGGCTTTGCATCCATCGGGATCCTAAGACTGTGTTCAACAAAGGATCTTAGAACGGTGCCAAGTTCTGAAGGAGACCATGCAAAAACATCTTTGTCGTCGACTAAGCAGTCTAAAAAGTCCTTTTTCAAGATCCAAGGAAGGGACTTCCCGATGGTGACTTTTCTCTCGGGGTGAAGTACATCAATTTGGAATTCTTCCACATTTGAACATGGGCTTAGACTTGCACTGGCATCTTCAATCCTTGTCATACTGTCAATCTTCTCCATACTTGTTTTATCTTCAATGCTTTCTAGAGTGTTTATGAAGCACTCTTTAGCCAGGCGAATGTCTCCTTGGATTTTATGAACGTCCTCATTTGGCATCGGGATAATGAGCTCATTGGCAGAGGTATTGACCATTGCCTTCATGTGATTTAGAGCTGGCCTTCCAAGGATCATGTTGTATGGAGAAGGGGTCTGAACAAGAATGAACTTTGTTAAAATTGACTAAGATTTATTCCAATGGATCTATAGTGGTATTGTCCCGATGACATATATAATTGATCCTGAAAATCCCATCAAAGGTATTTGCACTGGGTTTACCTTCTCCATCGGGATAGACATTCTCTTAAATGTATCTACATACAAAATGTTAGCAAAACTGTCAATATCTACTAATATTCGTTTAATGAAAAAATTTTCAATCAAAAGTGAGATGACTAAAAGCTTGTCATCATGAAAATTAATATGATAAATAGAAGTGTCACTTAACCTTGGTTTTTTGAACCTTGGTTCTTCATCAAAAACTGGTGAGATCACATTTATCACTTTAGGCTCTTCTTGTTTGGATGAATTGTTGAAACTTGGTGGCTTCATAATGGAGTTATCATCGGTAAGTTGCTTCACCACAAATTCAAGTAATTACCCTCTCTTGATGGCATTCTCAATTTCTTTTTTCAAGGAAAAACAATTCTTCGTTGTGTGTCCTATGTCCTTGTGATAGGCACAGTAGAAATTTTTGTTCCTTTTCTCCATTGGAACGGAAATCTTCTTAGGTACAGGTAGAACCAAGGGATTCTACTTGACTAAGTATGTATTCTCTAGAAATTGTCAAAGGTGTGTGGAGCTATTTCCCGAAGGTCTCCAAGAACTTTGTCGATCGAGATATGAAGATCTTCGATCATATTGGTATCGGAAATAAATGTCTTTGCTCTTGTAGGAATTTTGACTGTATTGAGGTTTATCCCAATTATCTCTTCTAGAATCTCTGGGAAAATGAGGAATTATAAACTCGTCCTTGCCAAATCTTTATTTTTTGACCGGAAGCTTGTTATCAGATTTGTACATTTCTTCCCTTTCAATCCTTCTTACTTCTCTTTTGGAACATTCTAGTTCCTCTCCTTTTATCCACTTAGCAATCTTTCCAAACAATTGTGTTGTGGTTTGTAGTTGAAGGACGTTTAGCTTCTCTAAATATCTTCCAAGTTTGAGGCCGTTGCAAAAAGCTTCAATATAAGTAGCCTCCATACAATTTTGAACTATCAATGTCTCCTCGTTGAATCTCTTGAAGTAGGCCGAAAGTTGTTCATTATGTCTTTGCCTAACATTGTGTAAGTGTATGCTAGGCCTCTTCTGTATTGAACAGGTAGCAAAATTTTGAATGAACACTGTTCCAAAATGATGAAAGCTCTCAATACTGTTAGGGGAAGTGAGAGAAACCAATCTAAAGCCTGTCGTGAAAGAGTATTAGGAAAATACTTACAAAAGTAAAGCATCATCTGTTGCATACATGAACATAGCAGTGGTATAATATTTCAAATAAGTTTTTAGATCTAAGGAACCATTATACCTAGCTAATGAAGTCGATTTAAAATTTAATGGAAGTGTAAGTGTTTGATACTCATACTCTAAAGGATTAGAAGCAATAATATTCCTAGGTGTTGATAATGGTTGAAATATAGGTAGCAAATGCTTCAATTGAACATATATATCATGAACTTTATTATCAGTAGCCGAAGAATGACCAAGTTGAGAATTAAACTTAGCTTTCTCTGTTAGAGTTGAATGGTCATCCATGTTGTGAGGGCGTGGTGCTGAGGAACTGGTGAGATTGACCATCGGTATCTTATTGAAATAAGCATTTGGATCTGGATTTGAAGGTCCTGATCGAATAGCCTCATTGGAAGGTGGTTCATGTCGAGGCAATGTTGCACTATTAGAAGCTTCATGATTTTGAGTTGCTTGCTTCTCTTGGCGTTCTTGAGCTTTCATGAATCAAAGATATTCTTCGAACTTCTTCTTGTGAGACAACATAAACTCAATATCTTTACCTCGTTCCAGAGATCTATGGAATTCCTCATCGATGTCATCATCAGATGAATTTCCTTCTTGATCATCCATGATGTTGCCTTCACGAGGATTGGGATGTGAAGTGGTGATGTGAATTTCCTCTGGAATAGTGTCCATCGGAGGTGGTGGAATTGGTGCTTGAACTGCCGAAAGGATTATCCTCGGGAGTTGTGCCAGCAACTGGTGTACAAGAACGGATTTCCTTTCTTGTCTTCATTCCACTTATATGGTAGGCACCAATTTGATGTGGGTGGAAATCTGATAAAAACTATTCTCTATTAAGAGAGAAAAGGAAGAGAAAATGAGTGAGGAAAATGTAATCAATTTGAGAGCACAAAGAAGGAATATGCCTTGGAAGAGCAAAGGAAAAATTTCCACAAAAGGAAACTAGGTAAATTCCCTAAAGGGAAAGGAAAGAAATAATGCCCAAAAGTAGGGCTTCTTCCCGAAAGTGACAAGCTTTGTCCCAAAAGGGTTTAGAGTTAGGGTATATTTTACTATATAAATTGTAATAATCATTATATATCTAATTTGATAGTAATAATCCCAAAAATTTAATCATTTCATATATAAAGGTATAACAATTCATAAGTATAAGTTACGATGTATATATCTATATGTATTATATAATGAACATCTTATTATATATATTAAATAATTAATCCGACCATTAAATATAACCATATATATAAATTATTCATATTGACACAATTTTATTTTACAAAAATTAAAATTTTAATCTAACCGTTACATTTGTTAAACATATAAGAAAAACTAAACCAACAAATTTGAAGCTAATATGATACTATTTCATGTGTCAATCATTTACTTTTGTAATTATCATATCGAAATATATGCATTTTTTTATTTGATAAAAATCAAACATTTAATCCAACCGTTAGATTTATTAGAAATATATTAAAAATAAAATCCACATAATTTGAAGCCAATCTGATACTATTTTACGTGTCATCCATATACTTTCGCAATTTTAATATTGAAACATACACATTTTTTATTTTATAAAAATTAAACATTTAATCCAACTGTTAAATTTATTAAATATATATTAAAAATAAAATCCAAAAAAATTTGAAGCCAATTCGATATTATTTCATGTGTCATCCATCTACTTTTGTAATTTTAATATCGAAATATACACATTTTTTTTTTTAATTTTATAAAAATTAAACACTTAAACCAACCGTTAGATTTATTATAAATATATTAAAAATAAAATCTAAAAAATTTAAAGCCAATCCGATACTATATATGTGTCATCCATCTACTTTCGTCATTTAATATCAAAATATACATATTTTTTATTTTATAAAAATCAAACTTTTAATCCAACCGTTAGATTTATTACAAATATATTAAAAATGAAATATACAAAATTTGAAGTCAATCTGATATTATATGAATATTGCTCGAAGTTATAAACTCATATTTTGAGCAAAAACCATGCTTTGTAACCGCTGTATTTTTCTAACCTAATATGACACTTATAAAACCGTTGTATTTGGTCACTAAGACCGCCTTATTTGCTCAAATAGGTGTGTCGTATTTGCCTGACCTAATACGACACTCATAAAACTGTCGTATTTGGTCATAATATTGTCGTAATTGCCAAACCAAATACAATGGTTCACAAAATCGCCATTTTTGACAGAAATGTTTCCCAAAAAAATTATCAAAAATGATGGTTGGGGTGCAACTATCGTTCTTGGTCCATCAAATACGACGACCATATAGTCGCCATATCTGGTGACCAAAAATGACGATTTGTAGCCGCCGTATTTGATAGACGTTGGATCTGCCAACTTTTTTTATGGTCCAGTAGTACGACAAAGTATCTAATTAGTCTTGAATCTGTTATACAATGGCTGTTGTTCCATTTTCTAGGTTGAAAAATGTCATAGATGATATATGTCTAATTGAGAGTGGAACTTCGCACACCATACTTAAATATGAACAATATTTCTCTTATCTGAATATGGAGGAAACAAATATTACTACAATAAATAGTTGTGTAAAACTTATTGAATGCTCCGGAAGAGTTAGTATATTATTACCAAGAGGAATTATTATTGTGATTGATAATGCACTATATTGCTCTAAGTCTCAAAAATATTTATTGAGTTTTAAATATATCTGACGTAATGAATACCATATTGAAACTATGGAAGATAATAGTCATGAGTATTTGTGCATTTGTCAAATGATCTCTGGTAATAAATCTTTGTTGGAAAAACTACCATGACTTTCTTTTGGCTTATATTATGCTAAAATCCATGCTATTAGAGTGCATCATTTAGTAAACCAGAAGTTTACTAATTCTGTTACATTTATGATTTGGCATGATTGTTTAGGTCATCTAGGATCAATTATGATACAAAAAATAATTGACGCTACGCATGGTCATTCTTTAAAAAGTCAAAGGGTTTGACATCAGATAAACTTACATGTGCTACATGTTCTAAAGGGAAATTAATTCTATGACCTTCACCATTGAAAGTAGGAGCTGAAAGTCTTACATTTTTAGAACGGATTCATGGTGATATATATGGACCGATTAATCGACCATGTGCGCAGTTTAGATATTTTATGGTTTTAATTGATGCATTGACCCGTTGGTCACATGTCTGTTTATTATCAACTCGCAACCTTGCGTTTGCGAGATTACTTGCCCAAATAATTCGCTTGAGAGCACAATTTCCTGATTATCCAATTAAACGATCCGTTTAGATAATGCTAGTGAATTTTCTTCGCATGCATTTGATTCTTATTGCATGTCAATAGGAATAATTGTTGAACATCCAGTAGCTCATGTTCATACACAAAAGGTCTAGTTGAATCATTTATCAAAAGGTTGCAATTAATTGCAAGACCATTGTTAATGAGAACAATTCTCCTTACATTTGTTTGGGGCCCTGCCATTTTGCATGTTGCACCACTTGTGCGTTTAAGGTCATCAAATTATCATAATTATTCTCCTTTACAGTTGGCTTTTGGTTCAGGGCCTAACATTACTCATTTGAGAATTTTTAGGTGTGCTATATATGTTCCAATTGAACCAACCTAATGAACAAAAATGGGACCTCAAAGAAGATTAGAGATATATGCTGGGTATGATTCCCCGTCAATTATAAGGTACCTAGCCTAGAACCTCTGACAAGGGATGTTTAAACAACAAGATTTATTGATTTCTATTTTGATGAAAAATTTTTCCCCAAATTAAGGGGAGAAAATAAATGGAATAAAATAGAGCTTGCTTGAACAACATCATTGAGCTATTTAGATCCACGTACAAGCATAAGTAAACTGGAAGTTCAAAAAATAATTCATTTACAAAGAATAACAAATCAACTGCTAGATTCTTTTGCTGACTCCAGTAGAGTCACTAAATCGCATATTACAGCTATAGATGCTTGTATACGAGTAGAAGTTCCTACAGGACAAAATATAACTCCTATAATTGTTGAATCAAAAGCACGCCAAAAACGTGGCCGACCTCTTGGTTCTAAGGATAAAAATCCTTGAAAGAGAAAAGAATTAAATGATCAAGATAATCATATTGAAGAAATATGTAAAGGGAACTAAGGGACAACTGATGATAAGATTCCAACTACATATGATGAAGAGAAATATGAAATTTCTATTCATTATACCACTTCCAGTATAAGTTAGGATAGAAAAAAAAAATTATTCATGATGCATTTACATATAATGTAACCCTTGATATTTTCAAGGATAATGAGGAGTCTGACCCATCATCAGTTGAAGAATGTTGGCATAGAGTTGATTGGACTCAATGGAAAGATGCAATTCAATTAGAGTTAAATTCACTTGCAAAGCGAGAAGTTTTTGGACCAGTAGTCCAAATACTAGTGATATAAAGCTTGTTGGCTATAAATGGGTGTTTGTACAAAACCGAAATGAGAACAATGAATTCGTGAGGTATAATGCATGATTTATTGCACAAGGTTTCTTGGAAAAACTAGGTATTGATTATGATCAAACTTATTCGTTTGTTATTGATGCTATTACACTTCGATATCTTATAAGTTTGACAGTTCATGAAAAGGTTGACATGCATCTAATGAATGTTGTTACGACTTATCTATATGGAAGCCTTAATAATGAAATTTACATGAGAATCCCAGAAGGATTCAATTTGTCCAAGTCTTGTGATGGCCCTCGTGAAAATGATTCTATAAAACTGCGAAAATCATTATATGCGCTAAAACAATCTGGACGCATGTGGTATAATCGTCTTAGTGAATTTTTATTGAAATGAGGTTATAAGAATGACCAGCTATGTCCATGTGTTTTTATTAAGAAATCTAAATTTGGTTTTGCAATACTTGCTATATATGTTGATGATATAAATCTCGTTGGAACTCTTGAAGAGGTCCAAGAAGTTATAGATTTCTTAAAACGAGAATTTGAGATTAAAGATTTTGGAAGAACCAATTTTTGTCTTGAATTACAAATTGAGCATGTGAATAATGAAATTTTTGTCCATCAGCCAACATATACAACTATCTTGAAAGGATTTTACATGAACAAAGCACATCCATTGAGTATTCTAATGGTCGTGAGGTCACTAGATGTAAATAAAGATATTTTTAGACCTCAAGAAAGTGATGAAGAATTACTGGGACCTGAATTACCATATTTGAGCACTATTGGTGTCTTGATGTATCTTGCTAATTGCACACGACCTGATATAGCATTTGCTATAAGTTTATTATCAAGATTTAGGTCATGACCAACACGACAACATTGGAATGGTGTTGAACATGTCCTGAGATATCTCCAAGGAACTATCGATATCAGATTGTTTTATTCAAATAAAAAATGATCCATAATTAATTGGTTATGCTAATACTAGTTATCTTTCTGACTCACATAAGTCACGTTCTCAAAATGACTATTTATTTACATATGGTGATACTGTTATATATGGCGCTCTACAAAGCAAACTATAACAACAACTTCATCTAATCATGCTGAGATTATAGCTATTCATGAAGCATGTCAAGAATGTGTTTGGTTAAGATCAATGATTCATTATATTAGAGAGAGTTGTGGTTTATCCTCCTGAAGAGAGATTCCAACTCTTTTGTATGAAGATAATGAAGCTTGTATAGCTCAATTGAAAGGGGGATATATCAAAGGAGACAGAACAAAACACATTTCACCTAAATTTTTCCTTACTCATGAACTTCAAAAAGGAAGGTGAAATTGATGTGCTTCAAATTTGATCATGTGATAATCTTGTAGATTTATTCACTAAGGCATTGCTAACTGCAACCTTCAAGAAATTGAGATATAAAATTGGTTTCCGTCGGTTCAGAGATCTCAAGATTTTATCTGAACAGGGGGAGAAATCTACACATAAAGAATAATGTACTCTTTTTCCTACACATAAAGAAATCTACACATTAAAAAAAAAAAAAAAAGATTTGTTATGTTCCCAATGTGACAAGTAAAGTAAGATTAAAGAGTATAATACCTATTTAATATTTTAACAACTTTTTACTTACCATAATGCGAAATATTAAAAGACTATATATTTTTCTTTTTATAATCAATCTAATATCTATTTATATTTTTAATTAATAATTAATAATTAATATTCATTATTTTTTTATATAATAAGATTATGTAAAAGAGTATTTTAATTTTTTTAATAAAAAAAACACATCAATTTTAGCATTTTATTTTTAAGAAGGTATTTAAACTTTAAGTTATTTCAACTTTACTATAATATGATTTTTTTTTTTTTTTTTTTTTTTTTTTGAAAGGAAATATTTGTATTTCTTTAGAAAACAGGGTAGAATATATATATATATGGAGAGAGAGAGAGAGAGAGAGTATAAGATTTATACTACATTTTTCCTTATTTAAGCTTGCCACTAGTGGCTTCTCCAAAAACCAAGTTTTGTATGGCTCACGCTTGTAACTTCATACTCCTTCGACTTCATTTCGTCCGGTTTCTTTCTTTAATAGTTTTTTTTTTTTTCTTTTTTTTCATATTTCTCTTATTCATGATTTCTTATTTTTATTTGCTAACTTTTTTCTACCATTGATGAGCAGCATCAAGACTTCGTTTTTGTTTCTCCCTCTTTTTGTTCTTTTCTTTTTTTTAAACAATAATTCCGTGTTTGTAGGATTCCTCTTGTTGCAGTTTGTATTCAGTAAGATCAATCGATGCCATATCATCGAAGGATAGAATTAGCAAAATGTCAGAAAATGTTAAGAAAAAGCGTAATTGCTTTTCAGAAAGATCTAAGTTGAAGAAATTGCAAGTAAAAGAAACAGGAGAAATAGCAGGCAAAACCTAAAAAAGAATGAAAGATCATAAAGGAAAAAAAATCTGTAAGTTTAATTATTTGGAAAGATGAGTATTACAGTATTTATAAAACTCCAAAAATAAAATAAATAACTAGGATATTTTACATGAATTAAGCTATCATCATCTAGCTTGATCCTCAAAATTAATTTTCACACCCTTCCTCAAGCTGGATGTTGGAACATGTATATTTGTAAAGGCAAAGATTACAGTATAGAGCTAAACATTTTTCTATGTAAAGCTTTGGTGAAAACATTTGCTAACTGCAATCTTGATGATATTGGTAGTGGTTTTACTAGTCCTTTGACATATTTTTCTCTAATAGAATGACAATCAATATCTATATGTTTTATCCTTTCATGAAAAACTGGATTATCCACGATGTATATTACTTCTTGGTTATCACAAAACGATGGTACAACTGTACCATATAAATCTTCTAACACATATAAATCCACTGTACTTCACAAGAAGCAGTTGCCATTGTTCTATATTCTGCTTTAACTGAACTTCTTGATACGGTAGTTTGTTTCTTAGATTTCCAAGAAACCAAAGAACCTCCCAACAAAATACAAAAACCTGTTACAGACTTTCTAGTGTGTGTACATTCAACCCAATTTGAATATGAAAAAGCCTGCAAATTGAACTCCCTTCCTGCCTCAAAAAATAATCCAAAACCTAGTACAAATTTTAAGTATCTTAATACATGATGAGCTACCTTCATATGATTTTCAGTAGGACAATCCAAGAATTGACTAAGCTGTTGTGTTTTGAAACTAATATTTGGTCTTGTATTAGTTAGATACAACAACTTACCTACCAAACACTTATATCCTGCAAACATCAATGATGGATGGAGAATCATTTTTCTTAAGTTTTACTGTAGAATCTATAGGAATCTTGTCAGGTTTAGCATCCGAAAAACAATATTCTTTGAGGAAATCTAACACATATTTCCTTTGACAAATGTTTATACCCTTCTTGCTTTTGGCAACTTTCAACCCCAAGAAGTACTTCAAATTCCCTAGATCCTTAATTTAAATTCATTATGCAAGAAATCCTTTACACATTGTATTTCATCAACGTTATTCCCTATCAAGATTACATCATCAACATAGACAACAAGAGCTAAAAAATTGTTACTTTGCCTTTTAATAAAGAGGCTATGATTACTACTAGACTGTTGAAAACCTTGACCAAACAGTGCATGTGTTAACTTGGCATTCCATTGTCTACTTGCTTGTTTAAGTCCATACAAAGACTTCTGCAATAAACTCACCTTAGATGGATCCTGCAAATTGTATCCTTGTGGCAATTCCATATAAACTTCTTCAACTAAATCTCCATGTAAAAAAGCATTGTTAATATCCAACTGTTGCAAACACCAATTATTATAAACTGCCAAAGTAATCAATACTCTTACAGTATCCATTTTAACCACAAGAGAGAAAGTTTTTAGAAAATCTATTGCAGCTAGTTGTGTGTACCCTTTTGCTACAAGCCTAGCTTTATACCTTTCCAAACTCCCATAAGCCTTGAACTTAAATTTATAAACCTATTTACATCCTATGGCCTTTTTCCAAGTGGTAAATCCACTATTTTCCAAGTATGGTTATCCTCCAATGCTTGTAACTATGTTTTCATACCTTTACACCAATTAGTATCAACAATAGCCTCTTCATAAGTTCTTGGTTCAACCAATAAGCTAACATTATAAAAAAAAAAGATTTATGATTCTGATTCAATTTATCATATCCAGGCACATTATTCAAAGAGTGAAGAGATGTGAAGAGTTTATTAGAAGTAGTGGTTTTTTGTTGTACAACTACATGATTGGATTTATGTGTATTAGGATTAGTTATAGTAGAACAAATGTAGTCTGAAAGATAGGAAAGAGGATGAGAAACTCTTGTAGATCTTCTATGTTGAGGAGAGGAGTGTTGAAGAAGATCAAGAGTGCTTGGTATATCAGAAGTTGAATCCAAAGGAGGATCAGAGGAATTTTCATATGCTGAATTTTCTGTAGTGGAATTTGCTGAATTTTCTGCGGTAGAACTTTCAAGTGTAGGTAAGCTATTAAGCTAATTAATTGAATCAAGAGGAGGAATATAATAGACAAAAGGACCTGCCCCCTTCTCCTCTGAGAATGCTGGAACAGAAGTAGAAGAAGGAGAAAAAGGAGGAAGAAATGAATAAGGATTTTGAGAAGAAGGATGTTGAGGAATATATGGGAATGTAGTTTCATAAAAAATTCTATCTCTAGAAGTAAAAATCTCCTTAGAATGTAAATTCAGGAGGAGAAAACCTTTGGTATTATCAGGAAAACCAAGAAAAACACAAGGCTGACTTCTAAGAGTAAATTTGTCTCTACCCATGGTAGGAGTGCATGCATAGTTGAGACATCCAAAAACCTTGAATTGAGTATAGGTAGGAGGTTTATCATATAATTTGAAGAAAGGATATGAATTGTTTAAGAGAGGGTTAGGAATGACATTGATTATTCTTACATCATGAAGAACACAAAACCCCCAATATGGTAAAGGAAGATTGGAATGAAAGGGAGGGGCCTAGCCACATTAAGAATATGTTGGTGTTTTCTTTCAACAATACCATTTTGTTGAGGTGTGGCCACATAAAAGGTTTGGTGAATGATTCCATTGGGAGAAGAAAAGATGGGCAAAGAAAATTTAGGACCATTATCACTTCTAATAGTTTTAATAGATGCATTGAAGTGAACCTTAACAAAAGTGTAGAATTTTTGAAGAATGTGTTTAGCATCATATTTAGATTTCAAAAGAAACACCCAGGTATATCTACTAAAATCATCAACTATTGTCAAGAAAAACTTATGGCCATATGAAGTGGGTGTCCTAAAAAGACCCCACATATCGACATGAATCAAATCAAAAATCCATTTATAACAAGAGTACTAGAAGAGAAAATAGTTCTCCTATGTTTAGCTAAAGGACAAATATGGCATTGATCACCTGGTGGAAGACTAATTTCTTTATTTTGTTGATGTAGAAGTTTTAAAACTGCAGAAGAATAATGGCCAAGCCTATAATGCCACAACATATCAGAGGTAAGGGAATGTGAAGAGGTATGAGAAATATTGAAAGCAGAAGTATGATTATGGATAAAGTAATAAAGACCATTGAATCTGTTAGCTGATCCAATCATCCTCATAGTGGCAGTATTTGAATAAGGCAAGAATCATCAATAAAATGAGTAGCATAGTGAGAAGTGAGGGTTAATTGGCTAAGAGAAATCAGATTAAAGGTAAATTGGGAAACAAATAGAACATTTTGTAACAAGAACTGATTATTTGGAAGTATATTTCCTTTATAGAAAACTTGGATTTTTGAACCATCAGGAAGATTCACAAACATATTTGTAACAGGACACAAAGAAAGAAAGTGTGCCTTTGTACCACAGATATGATCAGTTGCACCAGAATCTAAAATCTAAGGTTTAGAATGTGAGTTACTGATTTTACCTGAAACTGATGAAGGTACAATTGTATTTACTGCATGAGCTGAAAGAGTTGTGGCAAATTGAGAAACCTGTGATTCTAAAGGCAGTATAGGAGATCTACTAACTCCACTAGAAGCATTTTACATCTGCAATAAATTCATCAAGGCATTATACTACTCCAAGGTTAATTGAGGACTTATATTGGATGAATCTACAAATTGCTCAACATCCTTTGTAAAACTATAATTTGGGATTCCTGCAAACCCAGCTTCTACATTGTTTACTTAAGACTGCCCATTAACACGCCTTGATCTATAATTGGCTGGAAAGCCATGCTTCTTGTAACATCTGTTAATAGTATGTCCTGATAAACCACAGTACGTGCACTGCCACTTTCCATTTCTAGAATTAGCATTCCCTTTCCGACTAAACTTATTGTTTGCATTTGTCCCCTTAAGTTGTTGTATATTATTGATTACGTGTACCGTATTTTGCTGATTATGTCCAGTTTCAAGTTGATATTCCTTGGTACCTAATCCATGAGAAACACCTAAATGTTCATATTGTTGTTGCCTCTCTGCTTTAATTGACATATTGAAAACTTGATTCAAAGAAGGAAAAGGATGCATACATAATACTTGAGTCGTCATTTGTGATTAGCAATCATTTAACCCTTTCAAAAGTCTGATAATATAATCAAAATCATTCTGATCCTTACGTGTCTTAAGCGTTCCACATGAAAATTGTGGATCACATGTGCAATTTACAAGTGGTCTTAAAGTTAACAATTCCTCCCAAAGAATCTTAAGATTTGTGTAAATCTCCTTAAGGTATAAATCTCTTCAAGTAAATTTGAATATCTATAAGCATCATCAGTACTAAACCTCTCTTTCAATTCTGTCCATACAGCATGAGAAGATCTTAGGTATAGAAGGTTTTGTGCAATAGAAGGACTTACTAAATTCAAGATCCAAGCATGTACCATAGTATCTACTTGCTTCCATACATCATGCAATATATCTCCTGCAGGTGGTCTAGGCAGTGTGCCCTCCATAAAACATATTTTGTTTTTAATCAACAAAGGCATCTTCATAGATCGATTCCAAGTGTGATAGTTTCATCCCTCCAAGACAGACTTCACCATAGTTTGACTGCTATTATCACTGCTATGCAAATAATATGGACTACTTACTGAAATCTCAGTAGTAGTCATAATTTCTCTAAATTCAATTGAATCGAAAAGAAGAATAACAAATTTGAAAGAATAGGAGGCAAAAGAAAAACACTTAGCAATTACAGGTACCTATTGATTGAATGTGGGCTCTGATACCATGAAGAAATTGCAAGTGAAAGAAAGAGGAGAAATAGCAGGAAAAAGCCAAAAAAGAATAAGAGAGCAGAAAGTAAAAAAAAAAAAATTGTAAGTTTCATTATTTGGAAAGATGAGTATCACAGTATTTATAGAATTCCAAAAATAAAATAAATATCTAGGATATTTTACATGAACTAAGCTGTCATAATCCAGCTTGATCCTAAAAATTAATTTTAGAACAAGTGTTAATGCATATTCAAGTTCCTTCTGATTCAAAGGAAGGAACATGAAGAAACTTACAAACCATAAATGCTCTCTATCGGACCATATCACCACAGTAAAAGCAAGTACTAGAAGCTGGAAATGTACAAGCTTAAATACCTGAGAGAAATTCATAGATGAGATAATCAATGCGTGGAGAGATGCATCAACGTCCTGATGATAATAGAAAGAGATGCTCAGAACTATTATTCAAGAGACATGGGCTTGGTCAAGAATAGCGACTGTGGAGACACTAGTACAAAAGAAGAAGAAGAAGAAAAAGAACATTACTACTTCGTGGAAATGATGCTCCTTGATTGTTGCTTCATCGTTGAGTTCTTGAGAAAATATAGTATGGATGAAGAGAAAATAAAGTATGACCTTATTTTCAAAATGAAATGGCTGGTGGAGATCTTTTGTAGAGACATGCTTTTGTTTGAGAATCAACTTCCTTTCTTTGTTCTTGATGAATTATTTGAAATGACTGGGATCAACGTAGGCGAGAACCTGGTTCATTTAGCTGTATCTTGTCTCAATCATTGTATTGTAGCTGACAATGATGTTTTTGAAGGCCATTAACTATCTACCATCTACTCAGCCTCATGTACGATAGCTGGTGTTCCTCGTTTGCTACCAAAAAGTTCATCGAAACAGAAAAAGGTATAGACGCGATGATATGAACTCAACTCCTTGAATCTTTCAATTCCTTAATTCTTGAATTAAGTTAATTATTTTCAATTGAAGCTTAAGTGGATAAGAGAACATCAGTTCAATAATTATATCCCCTAATATGTGAGCAGATAACCAAAAGGTAGATTTGAATTCATGATCTCCTATTTTATTGACTAATCTTGGAGACATTTATGGCAACTCCGAAGACTATAACATACAATTTAAATATGTACAACGCCATTGCTAAAATAAGGCAAATTTAAGACAAAAAATAACTAAGAAAGAAAGTCATACCAATTGGACTATCATCTTGTTCTTGATATTATTATTAAATTGAGTTAAATTGTTACTTGTTTTTGATCCTTAGGTTGATACAAATTTTTAAATTATCTATTTAACAGACGAAATACATATCAAAAGAGGCCTAATTTTCCAGTCATCAGGCTTGAAAAGGTGAGTAGTAATCTATTGCAAGGTGAGGACCTAAATATCGATCTAGAGTTCATAAAAAGCGTGAGCGAGCTTGAAGAAGATGGGTTTTCTTTACCAAGCTAAAGGAGAGCAGTTTGTGGCTACCCATCAAGTTCAAAGATGGGGTAATGGAAATCCTAACTCTGGTGGTTCACGATCATACAGAATCCATACTGAGAAACCTAATTGCATTCAAAGAATACATGGTGGATCCGCGTTACAATGGGAAAGTCATCATTAACTACACCACGTTCATGAATTTCCTAGTGAATTAGTCCAAGGATGTCCAAACCCTTCGTCACATGAAAGTCATCCAAAACTTGTTAGGAAACAATGAAGTTTTTGGACATGTTTAACAAACTCAATAGTAATATCGTGTCTCTCAATTGTCTGTGGTTCTCTTACCGGAAAATATTTAAGGATGTGAATGATCATTGCAGCAAGTGCCGAAATTGGTGGATTGCAAACTTGAAGAAAAAGGTATTTTTACAGTCCCTAGTCAATCACTGCATTTGTGGCTGCAACGGTCGTGCTTGTTCTCACCTTGATTCAAACTATATTTACCGTCCTTTAATTAATTTTTTTCATTCGGCCAAGAAAAGATCTTTGTGTGACAATATCTGGTGTGCTTTACATTTGTTACGAGAATATATCCTTATTAATATGCATCTTTCACCAATAAAGAATTTCTTAAAAGAGAATCGTCTCTATTGATCTCCATATTTTTATCGTTTAAAAAATAATTTTTTTCCCCCTTGGTCTAATTCCAACACCTGACTGCCTATACTGGTCATCACCAGTAGAACCAGCTTCATCTTCCTTCTCTTTAGCCTCCTCCCAACTTTGGCAATCCATATTTGGTCTCTGCCCTATCTTATTACCAGAACTCAAACGTGTAACACTTCATATATGGCGTGCATGTAAAGGCCTGGCCAGTGGCCACTAGAATCAAGTATATTGCAATATCACCCCCATAGCCCTGCTTGTGAAAACCCTAATAAGACAGATAGACATTTACTGTAATAAATCGTCCCACATTACAAGTACATAAGTATATATCGTAATATATAAACATAAATTCAAATATTTATTGTCAATTTGAAATATTTTTTGATACAGCGAGACAGTCCAGGGAAAAATTCACAATGACAAAAGCCAATAAACTGTAGGATAATTGCCCAAATTGATTATTGGAGTTGTCGTAAATCTTTTTTTTTTTTTCAAATAAATTGACTATTTATCTAATTTCGATTGTTTAAAACAATTTCTTTGCCCAATAATTAACAAATTTCTATCAAAATGTTCGCACATGTCATGCACATAAACATTAAAAATAATCAATCAATTGTAAAAGAACCTATATTTATTAAGGCATTTTGGATTTCTCTTATAAAATTTCAAAATTATTTTGTGATATGAGATAATGCTCTCTTATATTAAATAATCTAAAAATGGACAATAATTTAATCTAAAAATGGTTGAAAAATTTATTAACTATTGCATGGGATGATCAATCTGGACAATTAAAATTAGAAAAAGGATCGATTTATTTTTTTAAAAAAAATAATTTATGAACAATTTGAATAAATAAAAATTTGTTATGAGATTAGTCCTTCTGGAATTCCTTCCAAAGCCCCGTTGACGTTTCCTAAAATTTTTTACAAATCTTTTTGAGATAAATAATCTTTTTTTTGTGCAAGAATAAATTAAATAGAGAAATTAGACGGAGCAATTAAACTATTAATTAGAATGGTAAATTTTTGATATTCAAAAAATAATAATAATAATAAAATAAAATAAAAAGGTCATTAAAAGAAATGATAGGCGTGAGTATTTTTTTTTTTTTTTTTTTTTTTGATAAGTGATAGGCGTGAGTATTTGTTTGCGTGTTGTTTTGTTATTTAATTTGCTGGTGTCGTTGCTAAGTCTACACAATTTTCCCTTCATGTATGGCTGCTCTGATTAATTTCTGCTCTTATACACGCTGCTACTCTGGTAGCAGTACGAATTTTTCTTGTGGCTACTCCAATTTAACGGAATGCACCCTTAAATTTCGTTTGGTTAATGATTATGATGGGGAGGTGCAACCATCGCAGAAATCAGCGTGGAGGTTAAATTGGAGTTTTGAACGTTGAGTTTTTAGGCGTGGAAATCACTGAACAAAAAAGCGCGTTTCCTTAGTGAGCAATCATTTTCATTTCCAGGCAAGACTCCCGACTTTGTCAAAATCACTAAAAAATAATTAATAAGCATTAAAGATAAAATGTTACTTATATAAATATTTATAATTAAAAAAATATTATAATTTTTCAGTGTAATAATTTAAAAAAGAATTATGTGACAAGTGAAATTAAGAGTGGATAAAAAAATTTATATATTCAGGATGCTTTTGGACATCCATTATATTGAGTCAATATATATACTATTTACTTTAACTTCTTTTTTTTCACTTATTTTATAAAAAAAAAAAAAAAAAAAAAAAAAAATTTAAAGGATTTTTTTTTTTTTTTAAATGTGAAAATATTAATCAAAATTTTAGTATTTAAAAAAAATCCTCCTGTAGGGTTTTCTCTCCCCCCGTTGGGTTTTTTATTTCATATTTTCCCATTCTCATGGTACCGCTACCACATTCACAACGCCCAAATCGGAGATCCCACAAAACTCCTTCATTCCCTATCACTAAATCTAGTTTCTTCCCCAAAGATCACCCTTGATGAATCAGATTTTAGCCAAGAAATGGAGTCATGCAGGCAGTCCATCGTTGGAAAATTCTGCACGACACAAGAGATCAATATTCGCCACCTACAACTAGCATTAAGCAAAGCCTGGAAAAATGCTGAATTCAAGGCCACCAAACTGCGCGACCATACCTATCAGTTTTTCTTCTCCGAGCAGTCAGCGCGCGATTAGGTCCTGGCAAACGGCCCTTGGTCATTTGACGACACCCTTCTTACCTTACAACCATGGAGGAGAGAACTAGGGTTTGGTGATGACAGTTTGTGGCTGGTGCCATTTTGGGTTCACATAAAAGGCATCCCTCCAGAGTGTGTTTCTACCAAAGTTGGCCAAAAAATTGCAGATCTGTTTGCTGGTCGGGAGCAGGGACAAATCCGGGGGTTTAACAACTCCCACAAGAGGTTCTTTCGTATTCGTACTTTAATTTCAATTACATCTCCATTAACTAGAGATTTTCCTTTATTGATTCCTTATAATGGTAATTGTATTGCTACTGTTCAATTCGAAAGGCTTCCTCATATGTTGTGGAATTATCACGCATACACTAAACTCTTGTCCTCACCTTCATGAAGAAGTCCCCAAAAATAAAGAAGAAATTCTCCCTTACGGTATGTTCATGCATGCTCTCAATAACTGAGGATCTCTTACCGCCACCTTTACACCCACTGAAACGTCCAGATTTGATGATGCTTCAAGTTCTAACAATGTTAGTAGGGAGGTTCCGAGAACCAATGAAACAAACCATCCCATCAACAATCCTCATTCCCTCCAACTTGTCCCTTTGGTCCCCCCATCATGTAACCGCCAATTCCAATTCCCAACAAAACCCCCATGCAAACTTTATCTTTTTCTCCTCTAATCATCACCCTCTCACACATTCTTTTCCAATATCCCATACACCAAACCCCCCCCCCCCCCCCCCACCCTTGTAGGAAATTGGCCCGACGTAAAACTTCTATCCAGAAGTTGGGTCCTAAAAATTTGACACCAACCAAAAGACCCCAATCTGAATTTTCACAACCAATGGAAATTTTGGGGACTGCCAAGAAAGGTCGTCTCCAAGGTTTGTTCGATGTTACTCTTATTTTGGCGAAAGCTGAGGTTCAACCCCATCAAGAACCATGAATTGTCTTATTTGGAACTATCGGGGTTTAGGGCTCCCCTGGCATGTTCACGAACTTCGAGCTCTCTCTCTCTCCCTCCAACCTTCCTTTCTCTTTCTCTGTGAAACAAAACTGTCTTCTTCTTCTATGTATAAAATCCGCAATTCTCTCAGTTTTTCTAGTGGTTTCTTTGTGGACAGTGATGGTTCTCGTGGCGGTCTAGCTCTCCTTTGGCATAACCAGGCTCTCACCATTAAATCTTTCAGTCAAGGACATATTGATGCTACAGTGCTCTCGAATTTTGGTAAACACTGGCACCTAACCGGTTTCTATGGGAACCCAAACCAAGATAAAAGACATGAGTCTTGGACTCTGTTGACTAGACTTCAATCCCACATGTCCCTTCTTTGGCTTTGCATGGGTGACTTTAATGAGATTTTGGCCAATTATGAGAAATATGGGGGTCTGGCTACTCGTCGTCCCATCTTAATCCAAAGTTTCTGGGATACTATCTCTGCTTGTGGTTTCTTGGATCTAGGTTTTAAGGGCCCGGAGTTTACTTGGTCTAATGGAAGGCTTCATGATCCTATTTATGCTCGCCTGGATAGATTGTTTGCCACGAATGACTCGGTTAATTTATTCCTAACATTTGCGGTTCCCCATATCTCAATAGCGACATCAAATCATATTGCTATTCATTTAACCACGGAGGCTCATAGTCAAAATCCTATCTCCAGGAAAGGCCAAATCCATTGATACGAACTGGCCTGGCTTAGCCACGCTGTCTGTCAATTGGTGTTCTTAAGCTATTGGAAGCATACCCTAGTCGAAATGTGCAAAGGTTGGTGCAAAAGGTGACTGAGGTTAAGGATATGATGGGGGCTTGGCATTACTCGATTAGGGGCAATGTTAAGCAAGAAATCAAGAGGACTAACTGTAAGTTGACTTCCATCTGCAATACTCAGCTTATTAACACAAAGGCAGAACTGGAGTTTGTTACTAATTTGCAGAATCTTATGGAAACAGAGGAACTCTACTGGCGTTAGCGCAATAGAATTGAATGGCTTCACTCTGGGGATCGTAATACTGCTATCTTCAACCACAAAGCCTCCATTCATCGCCAAAAAAATACCATTCCTTTTCTAGTTCTCCCAGAGGGTACTAAAGTTTCATTGATTCGGGATCTACATTCTATTGCTATTACTCACTTTTCTAATCTACTTAGGTCCCAAGGCTCTAGAGATATTGACCTTTCAAACCCGAATCTACCACGCCTCTCTAATGAGCACTATCGTCTCCTAAATGGTACTGTCACCCTAAAGGAAACTAAGATAACTTTGAAACAACTCCCCAATACCAAAGCCCCAAGTTATGATGGAATGCAGCGGATTTTCCTTAAGATTTTCTGGCCAGCTATGAAAGATGAGATCATTTCTTTAGTGTGGGATTTCTTTGATGGAAATATTGACCTTCAGGATTTAAACCATACTTTTTTGGTTCTTAACCCTAAAGTCAAAAATGCGAGGACTATGTCTAAATTCCCTCCTATAAGCCTTTGTAATACTATCTATAAGCTCATCTCTAAAATCATCTATAATAGGCTTAAAGTTGTCCTGCCCCACCTTATTGATCCGTCCCAATCTACTTTTGTCCCTGGGAGACTCATCACTGATAATGTGATTGTTGCTCAGGAATGTTTCTACTAGCTTGGCAAACACAATTCTCCTGGCAGTAATGTATGGGGCTGAAGCTTGATATGCAAAAGGCCTATGACTAGATTGAATGGGACTATCTTCACCTTATCCTACAATCTATGAGGTTTCCCCAGTGGTTTGCTTAATGTATCATGAAGTGTATTACTTCCGTTTCTTTTTCAATCATTATTAATAGACAAACTTCTGATCCTTTCTATAAATCCCATGGTCTCCGTCAAGAAGACCCCATATCTCCTTTCCTCTTCAGCATCTACGCCGAGGGTTTCTCTGCTTTACTCCAGAAAGTTGTGTTAGAGCATAGGATTCAGGGTATGACATTTGGAAATGGCCAGCTCTCGCTCCCATCTCCTTTTTGTAGATGATTGTCTGATCATTACTAGAGCTTCGTAGGACAATGCTAGAGCTATTAATGAGCTCTTGAATAGAGACGAAAAGCTTTCCGGCTAGCTCATCAATTGTGCTAAATCTTCTATCTACTTCGGCAAGGCGCTTAAGAACCATATGAAAGGCAATATTTTGTGCACCTTGAATATTAAGGAAGGTGTGGATTTTAATTTTTATCTTGGTTAGCTTATGGGTCTTCACGGCAGAAATAAGTCTCAGTTTCAATTCATTGTCTATCGTGTTTGGAAACACTTGTCTGGTTGGAAAGATAAAATGCTCTCTGTGGCCGCTAAGGAGGTGTTAATCAAGTCGGTGGTCCAAGGTATTCCCACATATGTAATGCAATATTACTTAATTCGCAAAGGTGTCTGTGACCAACTTTTACGTTTAATTCGTGATTTTTGGTGGGGTAGAGATGATCAACGCCGTAAGGTTTGTTGGAGGAACTGGGATGATCTGTGCAAGCCTAAGCATATGGGTGGGTTAGGTTTTCGTAATCCCACCTGTTTAACTTAGCACTCCTTGCTAAGCAAAGTTGGAGAATACTCAAAAACCCTCAATCTCTAGCTGCCCAAATTCTGAAGGCCCAATATTACCATAATTGTTCATTCATGGAAGCAACCAAACCGAGGAGTTGCCAGGTATTTCTAAACTTTGAAACTTATAATTCTATCTAATATCATAAACAACCACAAGCATTTACAAATCTTAAAAATGTTCGAGTACTTCACTATTATTGGTCTCATTAGACCCAGATGACACATTGAATCTCTACCTTCTTATCTCCAAAAGAATATAAGCCTAAGCTCACACAATATGAGCTCGAGCTCAAACATGCAGATCTTAAAAATGTTCGGGTACTTCACCATTATCGGTCTCATTAGACCCAGACGACACATTGAATCTCCATCTTCTTGGTTCCAAAAGAATATGAGCTTTGACTCACATAATACGAGCACAAGCTCAAACATGCAGATCTTAAAAATGTTCGGGTACTTCGCCATTGTTGGTCTTACTAAACCCAGACGAAACATTGAATCCCCATCTTCTTATCTTCAAAGGAATATGAGCTCAAGCTCAAACAATATGAGCTCCGGCTCCTTGATTATACAATTAATTCTATGCCCATGCAAAGCCCTAAACATTACTATCTCAGGCTCCTTAATTACAAAATTGATCTTCAAAGTAATCATTTGGGAACCATCGTCTGGAGAACTTTCATCTCGAAGTCTTCATTTGAGGACCATCATTTGAAACCTTTTATCTCAAACCTATCATCTAGGAATCCATCGTCTGAAGACCCTTCATCTCAAAGTCATCATTTGGGAATCCATCATCTGGGAACTTATCATCTAAAGACCCTTTATCTCTAACCCATCATCTAGGAGCCATCTTCTGGAGAACTTTCATCTCAAAGTCATCATCTATGCACCCATCATTTGGAAATCCATCGTCTAGGAACATATCGTCTGAAGACCCTTCATCTCAAAGTCATCATCTATGAACCAAACCCATTGTCTGGGAATCCATCATCTAAAGACCTTTCATCTCAAACCCATCATCTAGGAACCCATCAGTTGAAGACCCTCCATCTTAAAGTCATCATCTTAGGTACCCATTATTCATCTCAAAATATTCATGTAAGGACCATCGTCTAGAGACCTTTTATCTCAAACCTATCTTTTGGGAACCCATCGTTTGAAGACCCTTCATCTCAAAGTCATCATCTGGGAACCCATCATCTAGGAACCCATTGTCTAAAGACCTTCATCTCAAACCCATCATCTAGGAACACATCATCTAGAGACCACATCAATTGGGAAGAATAGACAAACCTGCATTAGAAGAAAACATGACGTGAGATAAAGTAGATAGATGATCAGAAGAATGAATACTTCAACACACTCCACTACGAAAGGGACACAAAGACAAAACACAACAAACGATCTCATCAAATTTCAGTCATAAGTGACACGGATGATCAGCAAAAAAGAAACACGGGTAATTAGCAAAAAAGAAACCAACTTAGTAAATCAAATTTCAGTCACAAGTGAAATGGATGATAATCAAAAAGGAAGCACGAACGATTAGAAAAAAGGAAACACAGATGATCAGCAAAAAAGAAACCAACTTAATAAATCAAATTTCAGTCACAATTGACACGGATGATCAGCAAAAAAGAAACACGAACGATCAGTAAAAAAGAAGCACAGACGATCAACAAAAAAGAAACCAAATTAATAAATCAAATTTCAATGACATGTGACACAGACGATCAGCAAAAAAGAAGCACGGACGATCAGCAAAAAAGAAACACGGATGATTAGCAAAAAAAGAAACCAGTTTAATAAATCAAATTTCAGCCACAAGTTACACGGACAATCAGCAAAAAGGAAACATGGATGATCAGCAAAAAAGAAACCAACTTAATAAGTCAAATTTCAGTCACAAGTGACATGGACGATCAGCAAAAAAGAAACCAACTTAATAAATCAAATTTCAGTCACAAGTGACACGGACGATTAGGAAAAAAACAAACATGGATGATAAGCAAAAAAGAAACACGGACGATCAACAAAAAGGAAACACGAATGATCAGGAAAAAAGAAACCAACTTAGTAAATCAAATTTCAATCACAAATGACACGAACGATCAACAAAAAAGAAGCACGGACGATCAGCCAAAAAGAAACACAAACGATCAGAAAAGAAAGAAACAAGGATGATCAACAAAAAAAAAAACCAACTTAATAAATCAAATTTCAGTCACAAGTGACATGGAGGATCAGCAAAAAAGAAACACGGATGATCAACAAAAAAGAAACCAACTTAATATATCAAATTTCAGTCACAAGTGACACGGAAGATCAGCAAAAAAGAAACACAGACGATCAACAAAAAAGAAACCAACTTAGTAAATCAAATCACGCAGACGATCAGAAAAAAGAAGATTAAATTTCTCAGTACTAAAAGACGATCAATGGAAACAAATTCAAATTACTAACCTAAGATAATTAATAGACAATCAATGGAAATAAAATTAATCAATTTACAACGGAAAATAAGCTAAATCATGAAGACAAACCGTACTTAGCCAAGAGATTTTCACAATACGATCCCCTGCCAAACCTGCCGCCTCAAGTAACCTTGCTGGCCAATCTAAATAAATATCCAAAGTGAACTGCAAAGTACTTAACTTTAAAACATCAGTACTCATCCTTGCCCCACCAAAAAATCATCTAAACTCTTTACTTAGACGAAACTTATAATTCCATGACTGCAATAATCCTAGATCCCGGAATGCACATATCTTAAATAAAAGAATTGTCTTTTCCAGCCATGAACACTGGTTGGCTGATCAATCAAAGGAGCTGAACCAGGGCAACGAGTAAAAAAATAAATAAAATAATAAAACCTTCGTCCCTCATTCGTCCCATACCTTTGTTGAATCATGAAAAAATGTCTAAATTTATCCATACTTATTACCACTCCATTAATTCTACACAAAATAATAAAACCTATAATCACTCTGATCCAATTCGACTATATTTTTCTAAGATTAATTTGCCAAAATTTCACGATATCCTCAAACAACTTATGTACAAGAAATCTTAGGCCCGCTCTCAGTTGCGCGATATAGACCACTACACTATTGTCCGGACAATCTTTAGCCTTCATTCCACCACCGGGATAAATAATTTCATATTCCTCGTCAAACTCATAATCCCTCCTCAACAAATACTCTTTTTCCTCCTCCAAATCAGATTCCATTACCAAATACTAAGCCACTCCTATTTTCTTTTCTTTCTCTTCACTTAGAAAAATATCTAGCTCAATTCGTGCAACTTCATCGACTGGGGACTCATATAAATTTACCAATTCTTCATTCTCTTCATCGATATAGGGCATCACCACCTCCTGCCCATGACACCTATATACAACCCCATATCGTCTACCATTCTTCGTTCGAAGAAACCCCATTTTCATCACCCTAACTCCATGAAAATCAATTTCTTCCTTCTCTTCTGCGAGAAACCGATCAATATCGTCAGACAAAGCACCCTCATAATCCCTAACCACCCATTCCTCATCCTGCTCTGGTGAACTATCTTTATCTTCATCCCCTTCGTCCACTACCATATCACCTAAAATGCTATGATAGCTTGAATCACTCTTTTCCAAATCCTCTTATTCTCCTCACTTTTTTCATCACCCAGATCGTCCAAATTCCCTTGTTCTTTCTCCCCTTCATTTTACACATCCCGCCCACTTTCATCACCCACTTCCACAAGGTCATTTTCGGACGATTCAGTTCTTAGTCTAACCTTGGACCTGGACAATCCAATCTCTAGCCTAACTTTGGACGATCCCACATACCCAAACGACACATCACTTCCAGATGATGCCCCCTTCCCAAATGATTCCTTATTCTCAAATGACTCCTCATTTATTGATACTCTCTCATGATCCAAATTTGTACTACTAGTATCGTCCATATTCCAAAACAATGAGATGTAGTTTTAAAAACTTCAAGGAAAGATACACTTACTTGTATTAGAAGAAGACATTATCAAACTCAAGTTGTAAAACTCTTCAAAGATCCTAACACAAACAGCTGCATATGAAAAAACTAGACAATCACATTTTAGACAATCACACTTTTAGACGATCACAAACGCATAAACAAAATAACAACTTTCCTAAAGTATCACTCACCGGAAAAACAATCTGAGCTGCGATGTCGAAAAATAATTTATCACTGGAATTTGGCACTATTCCCAAGTCACAACAATGATATCCACTCAACAGAAAAAGACGAAGCAAATGTGATGAGGATCTCATCTTTTTCAATAATATACTTCGAATAAGATGAATTGTCCCAACTCCCAAGACACACGTTTTTAACATCTTTATTTATATTATATATTCATTTTGCATTTTGCATAATTCCCCACAAACAAAAACACTGTTAATATCTTTCATCTCATCACTTTTATTTTATCTTATTTTTTAAAGGGCATTATAGTAATATCTATTACCTCATCACTTTTATTTTATCTTATTTTTTAAAAAAAGGGCATTATGGTAATATCTGTCACCTCATCACATTTATTTTACATTATTTTTAAAAAATGGCATTATGGTAATATTCATTATTTATTTTAAATCATTATTATTATTATTAAACTTTTAATCCTTTTCCTACCAAGATTAGGAATCATATTATTATTATTAAACCCTTAAATTCTTTTCCTCTAAGGATTAGGAATCATAATCTCACAATTATATAGAATCACAACCTCTTCTTTACTCTATAAATAGAACATAAGATCTTTAAACCAAGTAAGTGGACTTTAACTCTTTCATTGGGCTTTTTACTGCTTTATTGAGTTTTGCCTCATTCTGACTCAAGCATCGGAGGAGCCTCGCAGGGATCAACCCTGTCTTGGCTTTGCTTTTGTATGATTGAAGACTTTCCTCAATAAGCATATAGGGAAGATAGCAAAAAAACTAATCTACCCTTGGCCCATGTTAGCCTCCACATCACTTTCAGCATTCTTCTCCAATGGAAGCCTATTGTATTCAAGAATCAACAGCCCTAGAAAAGGGCCATGTTTATGTTATTCAAAACCCACAATTTATTACTGTCAGTAGAAGAATATTGGGGCTAAGAAAGCCCTACAAAAATTTTGGGAAAGGCCAAAACCCCGTAGTAGTGACCCCGGAGCACGTCCCTTCACATTTCCCAAAAAAAAAAAAAAACTTCTAGGAGAAAAATGGCAGTTGGCAGAAGAAATGTGGTCGGCAGATAGTAGTTCTGTGTGGGTTGGGATGCTGGGTGAATGGTTTCAGGTGCTTTCCTTGGCTGGGACTCAATTTTCATATGGCTAATAATATGATCATGCATCCTTCAACTTTACAGATGGTGCAGAACTCTGGCAACTTGCCAACGGTTGCTAAACCCCTATATGGTATCTTGTCTGATGCTCTGTATATCACTGGAGCTCATAGAATCCCTTATATCGCTATTGAAGGTCAGTTTGTTTCCCTTTCGTTACCCTGTTTTCTGTTGTTGATTTTCCCTTTTGTATGTTTTTTCTCAAATTTTATTTTTATCAGAATTTTTAAACCTTGATCTTTTTCCCATTTCCAATTTAATGATATATGGTAACTTGCAATTATGAAAAAGTTCTTGTTAACGTAAAAGTAGAATAACTACAGCTACGAATTCCAGTTTTTAGTGTTCTAAGGATCATTTTACACACTAAAAACGGCATGTATGAACCAAGCAATGCTTTTTAAAAACTAGGAAGTTTGATGTTGGAGGTTACATGAAAAGGTTGACCACATGATATGAACCTAGCATATTCAAAGGATGCTTGATGCTGAAGGTTTTTTTTACATTAGAAAAGTATTAACATAGCATGTGTTCTTAAATACGAACCCAAAAATTATGGAACTTTGTTAATGATTGTGACAAAATTTGCTGGTTTCTTTCTTGATCAAAAAGATCCTGACATAGCAAGCATTTGCACATTGTTTCTCTGGAATAGCCAAAACAATTGCATAGTTCAAGCTCTTGCCATTCTATGTGCTCTTTGCAAGTTTAGCTCCGCCAGGATGTGAAGGGTCTCTAATGTCTTTCTTGGCATCGGCATTGTGACCGTCGTCGATAGTAAGTGGCTTCTTATGGGTGGGATTAAGTTCTGTACTTAGTATAACATCCAGTGATTACTCAAGCTTACCTTTGGGAATTGTCATTTAGTCTCTCGCTGCATTGCTGCCGGTGTTGTGGATGAATAGAGTGCCACTTGCACAACCACCTTCGTCCAAAAAAGAAAGGAAGCAAGGCAGAAGTAGACATACGCAAAGAATTAGACAGATTGGAAGAGTTGTATTGGACTCTATCTATTCCTATAGAAGAGAAAGAGAGACTAATCTACAGAGATAAGTATCTATTTTGTCTTTTTCAGCGGGGAAAAAAAGGTATACTCTTGACAACTGGCTTCCTTTTGTGCCATACTTTTCAACAATAGATGTCTACATAAGGTAAATCTATGGAGTATGGAGGCCCAACGAAGTGATGGTGAATGAAGAATAGGGTAAATCTTAGAGGTGGAAAAGCCAGAACGAGTAAGAATTACTTAGAGAAAGTTACAACACAAAAATAGAAAAAGAAAAAATGATAAAAAGTACAAAAGAAATGTAAGAAAGAGCACTACAATATTCTTCATTTAACTATGAATAAGGCATTCAGAGCTACTCAGATCCCAATTCTTCATAAAATTTGCAAAAATGGGGGATGATGCCTAACTAGGACGTGTATACACAATTGTCTCTTTACAAGAAAGTAGTCCTAATATCACATATTTTATTTTTTGGACTTTGCTCTATTTTAGCAAAGCAATCTGCCGCAAATGATTGCGTATAATCCAGCACAAAACTAATGCAGCTATCATTAGAACTTTAAACCAAATTCTGCAACTATTTTAAAGCCAAATCTCCAAATTCAAGGGACCAAATCAAAGTCTCTTTCCAGTATGCTTTGAGACCAAATCAAAGTCTCTTTGCAATATGATTTCAACTTCTGCAAGGGAAGATACATTGTAGTCTGGTTGGAATTTCACATCTACATAGTCTGAAGAGTCATATCTCCTAGTTTCACCGAGAAGGCAGGCAATTGCTCCAGCACCTTCCACGCAGCCCACTTGTAATTACAATTAGATAAATTAATTCAAGCATTCATCTAAAGAAGATAAAGCACATCTTTTTTACAGTACCAAAATCTAAAAGTTGTGCATTAAGCTAATTTCTCCCTTCTTTCATGCTATAAAACTTTTTTTTTTTTTTTTTTTTGGAAGGTTAAACTCCTGATATTATATTTTCTAACATTTTTTCCACAAGAGGATTAATAACTAGAAATGTAAAGTCATCTGTTGATTTATTTAAAAAATCTACCTAGTATTATAAAGCTAAAATCATATGATAGTGTAAAATGTGAATGATGAAAGGCTTATTCATGAAGAAAATAGTTTTTCGTGTGCAAGCAGAAGGAGAGTATTTCTATTAATCAAATTCTCTATGTAGCATTAAACCCAGAAAAGCACATTTGAAAGGAATCATTGATAAGAAATTAAAAAGTTTCAAAAGAAAACTCACATCATCTTTAACTCTATCTCCAACCACCATTACTTCATGAGGTTGGACATCCCATGTTGAACAAATATGCAGCAATAGCCCAGGATCTGGTTTATAGGGATGAAAATCTAGTCTCAAAGCTGGAGAAAATGTCATCTGTACCAACACTTTGTTAAAGGATCAAAATATAGAAGCCTTTGATAAAGAAGATTCAATAGATGCCATAACATTGCAAAATGACAAATGTGGGGGAAAATATGAAAGCCAGTAGGATAATCATATTGAGAATCCTATAATATTCTTCACCAAATAGGGTCTTATATAGGGGTGCAAATATCTAACTCGACACGATAACTTGAAAGGAACACGACACGAAATTAGCGGGATGGATTGAGGATAAACGGGTACATGTCAGAGTGGGTCAACCCGTTTAATGATAATCATGTTCGAGTTGTAAATGGGTTGAACCCGCGTAACCCTTTTAAATAAAAATTATTTTTTATTTTTTATTTTTATTATTTTTTAATTATATATTTTAATTTACTATTAAATTATTTAATATTATTTAATTTTAATATTTTATATATAAATAAATTACAAAATATTGATATTTTTATAAGTTAAATAGGTAAATAATCGGGTTAGCGAGTTGATATGGTGTAATTGCGTTGACGGGTTAATGGTTTTGAATCATATACATGTCATAATTAGGTTAGCAGGTTGACACGATTAATTTTCATGTCGTATTCGGGTTCAACTTTTTTTTGTGTCATTTCGAGTTCGTGTCGGATTTGGGTTGACATGTTAAGTATAATTACCTTACCTCAACCCGACACGATTACACGAACCCGACACATTTGCCACCCCAGTCTTATACATTCTCGCTAAATCCATTTCGTCAATGTCGAAGACGACACCTTGAAGACAGACCCTAGTGCTGTGGATCTTAGAAGATATTGATAGAAATAATCTAGAAAAGGAGGCGCGAGTGGGAGCCAAAAATGATCCAAAAATACACATTTTCAGGGATTAGGAGATAAAATGAAGAGTAGACCTGGGAAAATAAAAATAAATGTTACTAAAAATTTTATTGCCTTCCTATTCATCATATAACAGATTAAAAACATCACCATTAAACAAACACACCAAACTCGAGTTTTATTATTGTTTTCAAATGTCACTGATCATAATTAAAACATGTGTACACAAATTGATTGCCACAAAACACACCAAAGTTCATTCTCTATAAGCATAGATTTAGATATATTTTATAAATATACCTTACTATTACAAGATAATCCAAAATTCTCATACCTGTCTTATTATTATTCCACTTATTATCATAATTCAGAACATGCATATTACCAGTATTACCTTTAGAGATTTTCAATTAATGATACATATGGAGATGGAAGGCACACACCAAACTCAAACATTATCAAATTAATTCAAATAGGCAAATTAAAAAAAAAAAAAAAAAAAAAGGAAAAACCAACATTACCTTAAGAGAATTTCAATTAATGATACATATGGAGATGGAAGGCACACACCAAACTCAGACATTATCAAATTAATTCAAATAATCAAATTTAAAAAAGGGAAAAAACCAGTATTACCTTTAGAGAATTTCAATTAATGATAGATATGGATAGGGGTGACAACATTTAACTCGACACTAATACGACACGAAATTAGTGGGTTAGGTTTGAGGATAAACGAGTTTGTGTCAGAGCGGGTCAACCCGTATAATGATAATCATGTTTGGATTGTAAATGAGTTTAACCCGTTTAAATAATAATTAATGTTTTTTTATTATTATTATTTTCTAACATTTTTTCCATAAGAGGATTAATAACTAGAAATGTAAAGTCATCTGTTGATTTATTTAAAAAATCTACCTAGTATTATGAAGCTAAAATCATATGATAGTCTAAAATGTGAATGATGAAAGGCTTGTTCATGAAAAAATTAGTTTCTCGTGTGCAAGCAGAAGGGTAGTATTTCTATTAATCAAATTCTCTATGGAGCATTAAACCCAGAAGAGCACATTTGAAAGGAATCATTGGTAAGAAATTAAAAAGTTTCAAAAGAAAACTCACATCATCTTTAACTCTATCTCCAACCACCATTACTTCATGAGGTTGGACATACCAGGTTGAACAAATATCCAGCAATAACATAGGATCTGGTTTATAGGGATGAAAATGCAGTCTCAAAGTTGGAGAAAGTGTCATCTGTAGCAACAATTTGTTAAATGATCAAAATATAGAAGCCTTTAATAAAGTAGATTCAATAGATGCCACAACATTGCAAAATGACAAATGACATAACTCTCAAAGCTAACGTAAAGAAGATAAAAGTCGAGCAAAATCTTTGATTGCACATATAACTTTTAACTAAATGTGCGGGATTAAATTAAAACAAGACTATTCCTTCATAAAGAAAAGAAGAGAGAACACATGAGATGCCTGTAGAGAACTTGAGTAAAATTTAACAGACAGAGAAGAACAAACATATGGAAAATTTAAACAGAATGTTGTATGCAAGAAAAAAATGCAAACCAATGAAGAGTATCATGGTTAAGATGCAAACCAATAAAAAATTATCACGGTTATAATGTCAGTACAATGAATATCATTAACATCTGCTACAAAGTTACTTGATAACAAACATATTTTTAATACAAACTGGTAACTACAAAGTTACTTGAGTAAAATTTAACAGCCAGAGAAGAACAAACATATGGAAAATTTAAACAGAATGTTGTATGCAAGAAAAAAATGCAAACCAATGAAGAGTATC
>JAXGGT010012355.1:0-19234 GCA_035583425.1 Marsdenia floribunda
ATGATAAAGTGGAATGGAATGTTTTGCGCATCATTCTCCTCAAATTTGGTTTTTCTATCAAAGTGGTTGATTTGATCCATGAATGCATGTCTACTCCTCATTTTTCCATCCACTTGAATGGAGCTCCATTTGGATACTTCAAAGCCGGTAGAGGGAGTAGACAGGGTGATCCTATGTCCCCGACCCTTTTCACTATTTTCTCAGACTTATTGTCTAGGATGCTCCACCAAGCGGAACAGGAGAAAAGACTCGGCGGAATCAAGATTTCAAGGGCTAGTCCACGCATAACCCACCTTATGTATGCTGATGATCTGGTTATCTATTGTAAAGCAAATGATACGGAGGCTACAGAAGCGATCAACATCCTTCAAGAATACTGCCACAACACAGGACAAGAGATTAATTGGGATAAATCTGTTGTTCATTTCAACCACAATGTTCCTCTCCAGGCTAAGGTCCATCTTTGTCATATTCTTGGTATTCGTGAATGCACTCATCATGGTCGCTATCTTGGCTATCCTTTCTGCCAATTCCGATCTAAAACAGGTGCTTTTAAGGATGTGATTGAGAAGCTTGCTACGAAGCTTGCTGGATGGAAGAAGAAATCCCTCTCTATGGCTGGTCAACTGGTTCTAGTCAAATCTGTAGCTCAGGCCATTCCTGCCTTCATCATGCAAACATTCTCTCTACCTAAGGCTATCATCTACAAACTTGATAATATGATTCGGGATTTCTTTTGGGGGATGGACAATACACATAGTAGGCACTTATATCCCAAAGCTTGAAAAGATGTGTGCCTTCCCAAACATCTTGGAGGGCTTGGTTTACGCAATATGGGCGATCTCAATACCTCACTACTGACTAAGATGGCGTGGCACCTCTCAAAAAATTTGGAGTGACCTTGGGTTAAGCTTATTAAATCGAGGTATCTTAGGGGTCGGAGTATGCTGACTTTCACGAAAACTGGTCAATCTATCTCTTGGTTTTGGGCTGGGATGCAACGGTGTTTGGGTTTCTTGAAATCCGGGTTGTATTATCAAGTTTGTAGAAATTCTAGCCTAAAGATTGCAGGGGATCCATGACTGTATAAAAGCCAAGACTTCCAAATTCCTACCAATATTTCTCTTCCTCGCAACCTGTTTTTTGTTAGTGATTTAATGATGCCGAATAGCTACTGTTGGAACCAGAACCTGATTACAGAAATTTTCCCAATCTGTATTAAGGACACTATTCTTCAAACTCCCATTCTCTATATGGAGTATGATAGACCTGTCTGGGTCCCCTCTTCGACAGGGAACTATTCAGTCAGCTCTGCTTATAGTTTACTAATTACACAGCGCCTACAAAATCTAGCATTGAGCAACTCTTCTGCTGTCGATTAGAAGACATTGTGGAAAGCCAACCTACATGGACGCCATGCAGTCCTCTTATGGAGAATCTCTACTCATTCTCTTCCAACTTTGGACCGCCTTAGCAGATTTATTCCCCTTCCTACAGTTTCCTGCTATTTCTGTGGGGCAGACACAGAATCCTGCCATCATTTAATATTCCAATGCCCTCTTAGCCAACTTCTATGGTGGAATTCTCCTTGGTTGATTCATATTAATTGTTTCCAGCACCTAACGACTGAGGAATGGTTTAATATGTTGCTGCTCCATAAAACCCCCTTTCCTCTGGCAGTTTCTGGGAGGGCTAAGCTAATTCATTTCCAAATGGTGGCTTTCGAACACATATGGATGTATCACAATTTCTTATGGAAAGGGAAGGAGATCCCCGAGTCGACTGCTATTTCTACTTCATGCAACCAAACATTATGGAAGTACTGGACTGCTGATGAAGCCAGAAAAAGGAAAAATAAAGGTAACCACCCAGTTCAAGCACTAAGGTAGAGAGCGCCGGTGGATGATGAACTCAAGTTCAATTTTGATGCGGCATTTTTGGAGGGGAAAGCTGTAACAGGTTGTCTTCTTCGCAACAAGGACGGTGTTATCCTAGGGGCTTGGGTTAACCACTTCGACTACGATAATCCTTTCTGTGCTGAAGCCGAAGCGGCTATCCAAGCCTTTAGACAGGCCGATACTCTTAAGCTCAACCGTGTTATATTCGAAGGTGGTGCTGCATGCGTCATTCTTGCACTCTAGGGTATTTCTTCATTTGAAGATTGGCGGGCCAAAGAGCAAATTGATGAAGGAAAGATGCTGCTGTCCTCCCATATCCAATGGCATATTTCTTTTGCCCCTAGAAGTTGTAATCAAGCTACACATTATTTGGCCAAATGGGCATCTACTCAGCAGATTTTTGGACCTATTCCTACCAACCTCCTTGATCCTCGTTTGTGGGGTTCCTTGTTTTTCTCATTCTATTTATAAAATCCTTCCATTTACCAAAAAAAAAAAGATGAAACGTAGGTCGTGTTCTTTTTCACGAACCACAAAGTTCATCCTAGGAGTATAGTCTAATATAAAATAGTGCCTATTTAAATTTCTAAATTCAACTGGAAAAAGAGGGGGAGGGGCATACTTCTCTAATTGCACAGGCATGGTCTTCCTCATCCTTACTCTTTTTCCCACGTGGAAAGCTCCAACTTGTCCCCTTCCATCCCTTCACTAGCAAGCACTGCATGCACACATATAATTTAAATCAACTGCTAAAAGGAAATATAGGGAGGACTATGCATTGAAGAATAAGAACAGTTAATATCACTTCAATTCATAAAATTTTAAATTAAAAAAAAAAAAAATGTGTTTAGATATAAAAGATAGATCAGATTCAGGACTACGAGGGAAACAAACTTTTAATCAACTCTAATCTTTCTGGGAAAGACATCACCAAATGTAATGATTCTAATAGTTCCAAAATGTACAAAAGCAAACCTACACTGAGTGATCCAATCCTTTATATGCTTAATATCATATTACTGGAACAGGTTCAAAGTTTGAAGAATTAGAATATGTTAGAAAAATAGAAATAACAAAGACTAATTCTAATAATTTCAAAGACTTCAAAAATATCATAAAAGAGTACGATTTTCTAAGTTGGAGGATTTTAATTGGAAGTGTAACATGAATAGAAGAAGTGAATAGTTGTTATAAATAGAAGATATTTTAAATAAACTTCTTAAAGCAAACTTCTTTCATCTAAAAAAAAACTTCAACATAATTTGTAAATATCTAGGAATAATTATGTAGAAAATAATGGGTTATGAATAATTATTTATATTACAAAATTTTTAATTTTAAAATAATAATATAATATTATATATAGACACAAATTTTTGGGCTTATAAAATATATATAAGTGAATATTAGTAGTAAAACACAATTTCAATTAAAATATAAACAATTGTTTTTGATATTTAGATTTTCAACCAAATATTTATGGTGTTTTTTGATTGAAACTTTTTTGGAGAAAGCTCATTTTTTTCAAAAAGAGTTGAGTGAATTGTGAAAAATGAAGAGTAAATGGGGACAAGTTAGAAACTTGTCTAGTAAGTGGGAGACAAAAATAATATATTTTATTAGTGTAATGATGATATTTTATTTGAGTTATATATATTTAGATGTATATATTGAATATTTTATTTATTTTTTTGCCACATGGACAGACATGAATAGTAACATGTCAGGTGGTGTCCAAACAAGTATAACTCTTTTTTTTTTTAATTTGAGTGAAATTTTAGAAAATAATTCTAGTCTAAAAACAGTCTTAGTTTCTGTAATCACATGATTATAAATATTGTGAAAATTTAATGAAGTTGTGATATCTTGTATATAAATTTGGTTGAGAACAAAAATAAATAAAAAATAATAGAACTATTTATGCTGATGATTTTTTATATATATTAGTATTCCATAGAGTACGAGTAAAAATATTTTATTATGGATATTTTTGTCTTTTAATTCTTAATTTTTAACCTTTCTTTTTTCTTTTCTTTTTTTTTTTTTGCATTAAAATAACTTGAAATAGGATATTTAAACCCTAAACCCTATACTATAGCCTAAAAAATCTTAAATCATTTTTAAAAAATTGAATATCTCAAAAATCATACGGATTTGGGCTTATCCCAAAATATATGTGAAATGGGCTTATCTAGAAACTATGTATACATATATGTGTGTGGAAAAGACTTTTATTTTATTTTATTTTTTTGTAAGCCCACTATTCATAAAAGTAATTTTAAATTTTGACCCAAAAAAATTAAATTTAAATATAATCTCTAAAAGTTATGATAAATTATTATTATTATTTAATAATTTTTTAAAATATCTATTACATTATTAAATTTTATAATTAATTATTATTATATGACCTATTGTGTGTATATATATATTAAAGAATATCCAAATTCATATTAATTTTGAAATCTATTTTTATTAATAGTCTCTAAAGACTAAAAAAATAAAATCAATAATGCAAGCACAAATTTTGACCAACCCCACCAATTTAATTTTTATTATGATTTTTAATATATCTTTTGAATAATAAATCAAGCATTTAAATGCTAAATTATTGTTTCAATGATAAAGTTTTTTTAATTATAAGTGAAATATATATATATATATATATATATATATAGAATAGTTGTATTGGTTGGATCAATTCTTAACCTTTATTATTTTTTCCATATTCTGACATGGTCATTCTAAAACTGACTTCTCGTGTTTGCTTATTTCAAAGACCATTCAATTTTTTTTCCCCTATATATAACCCTACATTGCTACTAAGTCCTACTCTAATAAAAACCTTTTAGTCAATAATAACTTCCCATGTAATCAATCCCGTCTTCCCCACTCCAAACAAAAAAAAAATGTTATGGGTAGTTTAGAAATTATATTTTGATTAGACCATTCATTAATCACAGTTAGTACTTTGATTAATTTGAATTTGGTCCAAATTGTACCAGTAGAAATTAACTTTTGCTTTTTTTTTTTTTTTTGTTTGAAAATTCAGTTCTGGAGAAATTTATAGAAGGATACCATGCAAAGCTGCAACACATAACTAAAATATAGTCCAAAATTGTCTCTAATGACATTCAAATTTAGAATCTCACTTGATCAGTAGGTAAAGATACCTAAAACAAAAAAAAAAGACACATACTACCAACTTAGTGTAGTTTAGGAATTTTATTTACCAAATATTCTTGGTGACCCAATTCTTTGTAATTTGGCCCAATATATAACATGGCCCAGTACTTTTAAAATATAAAATATCATAGTAAACATTTTTGTAAGCTTTGTGATGAAATTTGTGGGTTTTAGGCCTATAGCTCACAAGTATACTAGTATTACATACACACGGTCTGACTTTTCAACTCCATTACCTAATAATTATTTGACCAAAAAAAGATTTTTATATTAAAAATATAAATATAAATAATTTTGAAAATTTTTACAATCAAAAAATTTTAAAAAATAAAGTAGTTATTCGATTATATTGCAATAGAAATAAAAACAAAATAATAGTGATTATTCGGTTTCCAATTAACAACCAAAAAAATAAAAACACAAATAGTAGTCATTATTCGTTCATCAATTTTCAATCAAAAAATTCAAAGCTAAAAAGGTAGTTGTTATTCGGTCACACATTTGCAACCGAAAAAATAATGGAAACAAAGTAGTTGATAGTTGGCCGCCAATCTGTAACTGAAAACTAAAAAGAAAAATGTAGTTGTTATTTGGTCATTACATTTCAACCGAAAGGAATCTAAAATAGCAGTCATGATTCGGTCACCAATTGGCAACTAAAAAATAAAAGCAAAAAAAAGTGGTTGTTATTCGGTCGCAAATTTCTTACCAAAAAACTAAAAAGAAAAAAATAGTTGTTATTCGGTCGTTATATTGCAACCGAAATAAAACAAAAATAGTGGTCGTAATTCGGTCGCCAAATTGCAACTAAAAATCAAGAAAAAAAAATTTAGTTGTTATTCTGTCGCCATTTTGCAACCGATTTGCAACCGCAAAATCTTTCCTAAAGGCGCCCCTTTTCTCCCACCAAAAATAGCAACCAAATTTTAAATTCGGTCGTAAAATGGTTGCTATTTAACAACAGAATGATTCGGTCGTAAATCGGTTGTAAATTTAACAATCGAATGTGTGCGATCGCAAATGTCGATCGCTATTCTTCATTTTTCTAGTAGTGGATAGCACATGCTTGACATGTGAATTTTGATGGTTAAAACTTACCAAATTTTGTTAAAAGGACCCTTTGTCTAATTGAAAATAAAATAGATATCTAATTGTCTAAAGAATAAAAATAAAAATTTATTTATCCAAATAATAAAAATATAGGAATTAAAATAATCATTTTTTTTTAAGTTTTTCTCATGGCCTGTTAGTTTAGGAGTCTCTCCCTTACCTCATGGTTTGCCAAGAGGTTAAGGGTTCGAACCGTGCTGGTATACTTGCACTGTTGGGCCTCCCTAGGTGGATTAACCTGAGTCGGAAGGGCCTCGGATACCACTTCAAAAAAACATAATCATTTAAGAAAAAAAAAAAAAAAACTTATATCTCTACATTATCAAAACTAAAATAATACATTTTTTTTATCTTTGAATATAAAAAAAAAAAAAAAAAAAAAATCAGTCTATTTGTAATTCAAGCATTACAAATCAATAAAACATCCCCATAACCAAACATCGTGTTTAGAATCTTATTCTATTAGTAGGGAAAGCAATAGAATTAGACATTTATGAAATTTTTTTTATTATTTCTATTTTGTATGTAATTTTTTTCTTCATTCCCATTTTTTATTAAGAATAACTATTACATCACAACGTTTCCATCGAGAATCAAGGATTCAATAGAAATTTTTCATTACATATTATTCTTATAAATATTTTAATTCTTTTTTTTATTAAAGTTTAATAAAAATTACTAAATAAATTTGAAAATAAAAAGTAAAGTATTTATCAAATTTTTTTATAAGAAGATAAAAAATTATTATGATTGTTATAATTATATATATATTATGAATTAAGAAAATGCATAGTATAATTATTATTTTATTTATTTACATTCAATTTAATATTTATCAAAATAATTATCATGATTCATCTTTAACAAATATTAATAATTTGACATTACCATTGTTATAATTTTCTTTATACATATAATTTAAGTAATAAGGATCAGGATGAGAACGAGATTTTAGGAGAATATCATCCTGACTATATAAATATAGTTAACTTAGGAGAATACCACCCAAGCACTATCCTTAATTGTAGTTTTTTGGGGAATCACATCCCTATTCTCGAAACCAGTCAAACCCAGAGTTTTCCATCGAAACAAGATAATCTCTATTTCCAAACATCAATTTTGTTTTTTTTGAGATATTACCACTTCCTTTTTCGAATACGGTCAAAAAATCACCATTCTCATTCTCGAACCAAGTTAAACAAATAGTTTCTAATTAAAACAGGATAGCCCCACCAATAATTTCTCAATCTTAGCTCGAATGGAAAATCAACATCCCCATTCTTAAACCCAAAATTTTCATATCAAAATGAGATAATCCCATTCTTGAACATGTCAAATCGAGAATTTCTCTCAATCTTAGACTGGTCAAAGAATTTAATAAGTAATTATTTTGCTCCAAAAATAATTCGAGGCTCTCAACCAACTTTAAAAAGTGTTCTTGCAAGTAAAAAAGTTGTGAATAGAGCTCATAAGGAATTTGTACAACTTTTCTATGATACTTATATACCTGTTAATGCTGTAAATTTTATCTAGTTTCAATGTATGTTTGATGCTACATGTTCTATAGGGCTAGGATTTAAAGTTCCTACATATAATCAATTGCAAGTTTCTTTACTAAATGATGTGAGAAAAGATGTTCAATTGTTTGTTAAATCCATGATAAAAGAGTGGAAAAATCTTAGTTGTACTATCATGGGTGATGGTTGGACTAATAATTGAAAAAGGTTCTACAATTATGAAATTTGTTTATAACCATGATTATTAGTTAAGTTGGTTGAGAAAAAGAAAGGATTGGATTGAAATTTTTTGTCCATATGCTACTACTTTTATTGCTCTGAATAATGTTTATCAGCATATGTATGATTTGAAAGTTTTGGTGACTTGTAAAGAGTTTTATAATTCAAAACTTTATAGAGAAAAGAAAATGATAGAAGTTGTCACCATAATTTTGGATAATAAGTTTTGGAATGATTGTTATATGATTGTTAAGGTACGTAGTTGAACATTTGATACGTTTATTGCGTATTGTTGATAGTGATAAAAAACCCTCTTTGGGTTAGGTATTTAGTGGTATACTAAGGGCACTTAAGGCGATAAAAATGATATTTTGTTACAAGAAAAGGTACTACAAAGTTTATACTCATATCATCAAAAGAAGATGGGATATGCATTTGAAAAGGAGTATACATGCTGCAACATACTAGTTGAATCCTACATTTCAATATGATCGAGAAAATTTTTGTGATGAGGCATATTTTATGGATGGTCTTATTGAAGTTGTGACAAAAAAGAAAAAAATACGGAGGGTTGGAATATATTACTACAAGAAAGTATTTTATTTAGAAATCAATTAGAATATTTTGGTTCAGATGTAGCAAAAGAAATGTACAAGACTTTACCTCCTAGTAAATACTTATTTTCCTTATTTTTCTTTATTATTATATTGCTTAATTTCATAGTTTATTAATTTTATCTTAATTTTTTTCCATAGATTAATGGTGGAAAATGTTTGGTTATGGAGCACCAAACTTAAAAGTTAACAATTCGTATTTTGGAACAAAAAAGTAGTTCCGCCAGTTGTGAAAGGAATTCGGGTGTCTTTGAAAGAATAAACACTAAAAAAAGAAATAGATTGGAACCTAAAAGACGTAATGTTCTTGTCTTTGTTCTTGAAATTGAAGAATAGTTAAATTTCTTTTTGCCACTAATTTTTCTTTCTTTCAAGTTATATAATTAATATTTGATATATCTTACGATTCTTATTTTTGTTATAAATATTGTATAGAGAGAGGAGTTTTGATCCAATTTATTATAAAAGTATAGATGCTACCAATTATTGGATTCTTTAAGAAGTTGAGGAGCATGAATCACAAAGCGATGTTGAAGAAGAAATAGAGAAAATGCTTTATGAGGAGCTTGAAGAGCTAAGGTTACAAAGACAACATTGTTGTGAACAAGAAGGTTAGTACTTTTTATTTTTTTATTTAAACAAAATGACATGATCAACTTTTATTTGTTTTAAACTATCCACAAAAAAAAAAAAAAAAAAAAAAAAACTTTTTTTTTTTATTTTTTAATTAACACACACACACACACATATATATATATATATATCTCTTTTTTCATTATTTTTAGATGACAATGACGGGGTTCATGATGCTTTTATGGTGGGAAATATTAGTGATGCTATTGATTTTTCAAGTACGGATGATTTTACCAGTGAAGTACTACTATTTGATATTGATGTTGGAGGTGGAACAAGTGGTGGAGTTGGGATATCTTGTAATGAAGAAAATGAAAGTTGGCTTTGAACTTGAAGAATTTAAGAACATTATTTTCTTAATAAAAGAGAGTTTGTATTGGCAATATTTTAGACATTATTGTGAAAGTTATTTCTCTTTATTTATAACTTGTAATAAACTATTTATTAAGAATGTTTTAATATTTGTGTTACTAATATTTTGTCAATGACTAATTACGAAAGTTGGCTTCTAAATATAATAATTTATTAGTTATTTGCTTGTAAAGATTAAATTGAACATTTTGTTAATGATATTTGTTATTAGTTTTAAAGATGTATAGAATATAAATATTTACTAAATAGTAAATAATAAGTGTTATTTGTATGTAGTTTAAATATTTATAAATATTTTTATAAATTAAAATTACATTAGATTATTAAAAAATGTATTATTTATAATAAATATTTTTAATTTTCAATTTATGATGTCATCGGTTCAATTACAGTTCAATTGCGATTGAACCATTAAATCGTAAACCACTAAATTTTTCGGTTCTCCAGTTGGATTATGAAAACATTAATTGAGCCACAAAGCTTGCACTATAAAGTGGATTGCTTCTAAGTACTTGGAAGATTTTAGATATGATCTAGGGGTACATTCGATTGAATTCAAGATAGAATGAGGAAAAAAAAAAAACTTAATGCTAATGTCTCCAGATCTAAGATTTACATAGAAAAGGTTGAGGCAAAAGTCTTGATTGAAGGGTAATATAAAGAGCATAACAAGCTACTCTATAATTATAGAGAAGTGCTACTTTGAAGCAATTTTGGTAGCACAGTTTGGATAGAAAGAAATTGTAGGTGACGACATTAGGATTTAACATTTTTTGAGGTTTTATTTCTGTCTTGATTCACTAAGGCAAGGGGTTTTCAAAGGTTATGTATGAATTTATTCCTTCATGGAACTTTTCTAACGAATCTAAACCTGCAAGTTTACTTTTGATTGTCATTTGTGTTAATGAAACATGAGATTTATCCCATTCATTATGCAATGATTGAACATGACAATATGTCTAGCTAGAAATGGTTATCCAAAGCTTAGTTAAGGATTTGAAAATTTAAGAACCTTAGAAATTGTGTTTCATGTAAGATAAATAGAAGGTATAATAACATAAATTGATTTTCAAATTCAAATTGTCATATTCATCTTTTAGAAGTAGATAGATTGCTTATATATATGTTTATGGATTTCAAGGCTTGATTCCACCTTTGAGTGAATTATTAACAAGCATTAAAAATGGATAGTGTGAGGAACATGTATATCATCAACTCCAAGAAGAGACACCTAGGTGAAGCCCTAAAAGATCTAGTTTGTAGATATTTCACGCAATGTTTTGTGGATTGGACTAGACCAGCCGGTCAGACTGTGAACTGGCCACAAAATCGGTTCGATTTTACATTAAAAACCGTTTTCTCAAAAAAACCATGTTAAAAATTGTAAATCGCTTTAAACCGGCCGGTCAAACTGTGAACCGGCCGCAAAACCGGTTCGATTTTATATTAAAAACCGTTTTCTCAAAAAATCGTTTAAAAATTGTAAATCGCTTTAAACCGACCGGTTGATATTTGGACTGGCCAAGTTGATATATTTTAAATATTTGGGGTCAATTTATAATTGTCTTAAAATTTAAGTGCTAATTTATAAAAAAAAATCGAAAAGTAAAAACCTAACACTCCACTCACTTCACACCACCTACCACCTGTCGGCGCGGCACCGTCTGTGAAGAAAAAGAAGCAGAGGTAAGCTTTATTTCATTTTTTAGGGTAAGCAGTCTTTGGCGCAGGAGGTGGTCATTCGCAGCTTTAATTTGCTTCAGGAGTTTTGGTAGGCTGCTATGCTTGCTGGTTGTTTTCCCCCAAATAATTGATACCAATTATGCAGTGTAGGCCACCTGAATGTGGATGGTTTTTTCACCTGTGACAGTGTTGGATCCCTTATTAGCTAGGTTGCTGGTCCTCTACTTGGGGTGTCTTCCCATAAACATGCGGAGCATTTGGCAATTTGGCATGGTTTTAAAGCTGTGCAAGGAACTCTCACGTGTCCTTTCTTTATTGTTTCCAATTGTGCTTCTTTAGTTAATTATCTGAAAGTAGTCTAGGGACTTTGCATCCTTTGGGAGCCATCATTGATAGGGTGCGTGAAGATTGCTGTGTTGGGGGTCTCAAAAGTTTTTTTGTTTGCACCCCGAAGCTCAAATTTTCCTGCTCATCATCTGGCTACCCTTGGATGTCAACTTTCTTCGGATTTTTTTGGACTGAGTCCTCACATACTTTGGTTCTTTCTCTTCTCCAAGACGATCGGCTACTTATTAATACATAATTTCCTTTTTTTATTAAAAAAAAAATTCTATTTCTATTTCTTTTTCTATTTTGAATTTTTTTTTTTTTTTTTTTTGAGAACAAAACCGGAGATATCATTGAGTCGAAGAAGAACCAATCTCAGAGACTGGAAACAAAGAGTTAGGAAGTGGTGGAAACCATTCCCTAGCACCGACAAGATTAGCCCCAACAAAAGCTAAATTATGAGCAGCTAGATTCAAAGATCTGGGAATAAAATTATGAGCAGCTATTTTGAAATTTAATAAAACGTTCTCATCAATGATTCAATTCATCATCAATTGGTTGTGACAAATTCATTGGTTTTGACTTTAAGTATTAATAAAAAAAAATAAAAAATAAAATAGGAAAAAAAAGAGAAATTTTATCCTTTTATCCTCAAATTATTTTTAAATTAGATAAATAATTGTATAACACTATTAATTAATATAGTATATAGTTTAAAATTTATAAATAATTTTATAAATTAAAATTACATTAAATTAGTAAAAATTATATTATTTATAATAATATTTTTTAATTTTTAATTTATGAAGTCATCGGTCCAATTACTGTTCAATTGCAGTTGAACCATTAATCCGTAAACCACTAACTTTTCCTGTTCGATCTCCGGTCCAGTTTTGAAAACATTGGTTTCAAGGCCAATGTATGTAAAAAAGTTCAAGGCAAAGACAAATTTGTTGAGGGTAGTTGATGCACAAGCATTTTAGTGGCTGAAAAAAAAAAAAACTTCCCCCAAGGCCTAAGAAGAGCATTTTTCACTTAGGTCATTAAATGTGACATAGAACTTAATAACCACAATGAAACATTTAACAAGCATTTTTTGCTTGTTAGATCAAAACCAATATTAGAACTATTGGAGGGGTTTCAAGTTTATCTTGTATTGAGGCTATAATCTAAGAGGCAAAGGATATCTAGACAAAAGGGCCAAATTTTCCCAAAAATAGTAAGTAGGGTAGATAGATTGATATAAGACTCATTTTTATATTTTTCATCATTTGTTGGAGGCTCTAAGTTTCAAGTTAGAGAAGAAAATATGGATCAATTTTCAATAGTTGTTGAGAAGATGTTGTGCACATGTAGGAAATATGAAATATTCGAGATCCCATCTACACATGCAATATCAACGTTATGGTTAGATGGGAGGGATGCACTCGAGTATGTGGATCAAAACTATTCAATTCAATATTACGTGGATGCCTATGAGTAAATTATTTACCCAAAGAATGGGCCAAATAATTGGCCCAAGTTAACCATGTCAGCTTTACTTGCACCACTGATTATTAAGTTACTTGGAAGACCCAAGAAGAAAAGAAGGCTTGAGCTTGGTGAGAAAGTCAATATAGTTGTCAAGATGGGGTAGAAAAAAAAAATTATCTTCAGCCCAGGAAGGTGCAAGTTGAATGGGAAAAGTGAGCACAAATATGAGAATTTGAACCAATTATTGCAAGAAGGCTAGGGAAAAGAGTTTTTACCTAAAAAGGCCCTTTTCTTGTCAAAACTCCATGATTGGCCCTGTTTTTAAACTTCCACTATTGTTCTGGCCTTAACGAACATGGCACGTCCATTTTTTAGATAAAAACACACAACTAATGTTCATTTTTAAAGATTTTAAATTTTTTTTTTGAAAAAAATATCACATGTATATTAAAAACGCACATGATATATACGTTTTTGACATGTCATCATTAATAATGCACACATCGTGTGTTGCCTCTTTTCTATGTTGGCTAAAATACCGAACAAGTTTAACATATACATACTCAACTAAAACATTTAGAGGTAATGCACAACGTTTCTTTAACACACTATTCAAAAACTTAGATAAATTTGTAGTTACACATCCATACCGGAATCCACCATCAATGGCATTCAAGTAATTGAATGTACCTACATTCTTCTCTTGATTTCTTGCATGATTTCTTTGAATTTAGTAACCTTATTCTCGGTTCCATCCTTGTACATCAATTCAATTAATTTCTTTTTCTTGAAGATGAATTTGAAATTTAACCCATGACGTAAGGTATCTCAAATCGATACCAGCACCCGATGTGACTCTGTAGACACACGCCCCATATGAGACTTTGTATATCTAATGCATGTCTCAGTAGCATCAGTCTAAACAAATAAAAATTAAATTATGTTATTCTTGAACAAGTAATTAATAATAATAATGCAAAATTTGGAAGGTCCTTACCAGTACAACAGCTTGGATTCCTATAGCCACATATCCATCTACTTTCCGTCCAAGATGTGATGGATTTTTTATTAACACACGAGTGATACACTGGTACCAAGTTAAGTAGTCTAGATGCAAATCTATTTGCTCGGTCATTAGAACTCCGACAACTACTCAATCTAATCTCATGTCCCATAATTAGATATAAGAGCCATGCATAGTGCTCCAATCAGTCTCAATGTTGTCTCACAACTAATATTTATGAAAAACCTTTGTGCCATGACAACAAGTGTTCTAGAATTACTTGTATTAAATCAAACTGTTGGGTATCACGCTACGAATAGTACCTTTCAATAATCTCCCAAAATATAAGAGGAACCTTGGCTCCTCAACTTTTTCTCCCAACAGTATATCTATATGAAATATGTCTATCAACTTATGACATCTAGATAAACTACAAGAAAATTAAATAAGAAAAATTAGTTTCAAATCTAAATTAGATCTTTATAAAAAAAATATATTAAACATGACTAATAACTTAATTTAAAGATATAGAGTTTAATTGATCCCGATATAGTAGTTGGACATGTATAGTTAATTGAGTCAAATCAAACTCAATATTCCAATGAGAACCTAATGGTGTCAAATCTAGTATAACTCTATGCTCATAATATGCATATGAGGCCTCAATATGGAAATTCATTCCCATGCCCATATCTTAAACATTAGGGAAAAAAAACATTAGTTAAAGATATATTATGTTCTAAAGAGAAACATGAATATTATGTACAGTCAAATATAGCAATTCAAAATCCAAATAATAGAAAATGAGAGCTACATCTATTTCCATGTTCATAACTTAAATATTTAAACATAATAATTATTATTTAATTAATTATAACTTCATATAATACCTGAAGAAGAATGAAAGGCCCACAAATCTCTTGAGAATTTTCCCTCGAAGCTAGACACATTGACCTATAAAGAAATGCTACAACACTACTCCCCTAACTCACTCTATTCGTTGTTGTCAAATCCTCCAAGTGCACCAAATACCTCAAACTAACTAAGCCTCCTAAGTGATTAGTGAACAACAATCTACCAATCAAGAATAATATAGGCAATCTCGCACACTGCTCAAACTACTTCTTAATAGCATCAGGTGCCAACTTAGTGGATAGATACTACTCTAAACAATATTTTTTCAAATAATTTTTACTAAAATCCTCAACTAGAGACTAAAATTCCAAGTATCTCTCACAACATTGTTGCCAAAATATAGCTAAATTTCCGAAGTTACGTCCCATGATGATTGATCCATCAATAGGTAACACTTAAAGTAATGCCACATCTTCTATCCTGATCGTAGCTTCGCCACAAGTAAAATAACACGTGCGAGTCTCAAGCCTCTACCTCTCAAACAAGGCTATGATCAAACCGTGGTCAATAATATAATAATCAACCCTAGCTACACCACCGAATCCTATAACATATAATAGAAATTTTACTCTCGCACGTGAATTCTCACAAAAATCTCAAAACTGTCTATCCCACTTCCTAACAACCAATGATTTATTTAGAGACTTATTCCATATCAATGATGATCGATGATTATTTTGCTTTGTCAACACAAAAGGATCAATAGGTCCTGAATTAATATTTTCAATAGGTGAATCTATCTATAACATTACAATCAGAGAGAAATATTAAAGAATGTTACTTTAGAAAATAATATTATAACAACAAAGCAAAAACGAGTTACTATAGAACAAAAATTTTATCTTAATTATTAAATGTTACTATAGAACAATTTGTGTATTAATTATACTCATCTTAATTATCAAATGTTATCTTAATATATCCCATCAGATGAAGGTATATTTCTGCTCCATTTTTCTTGACAAGGAAAGCTGTTTTGATTAACAAAGAAGACAAAGGTGTAACAAGTTTAGCTAATTAAGTACAATTAGCACATTTTTTTTTTTTTTTGCATAATTACTCATATGTAACTAAATAACTTCAAATGTTTAATTGAATTATGAAAAAGACCTTGGAAAACTTGCGCTTTGACCTTAAAAAAATCATAGCACAAGATTCTCTTTCTTGTAACTTGTGGTCCCCAATTGTGCATTGTCTTTTCTTAATGATTTGGTTGAAGGTAAGAGAAAAGTTGTTGATCTTTATTGATAGAGGAAGAAAGACCTTGAGAGGTTAATGATATGCTATGATTTTATGGGGTAGTGAGAGAGGTGATTCCTGCAACTGTGAATAAGTATACCCACATGAAGACTAGGAGATGACTAATCTCAATTTTTTGGAGCAAAGGGCTTAAATTTAGGATGATTTTTCTGGGTTGTAGTCGAATCAAGTGAAGGTGAGAATACAAAGGAAGATATTACAAGTAGTAAATTAGCATCTCATATCTTGACATGTATTGTAACAGAGAGATATATATTCTTTCCAGATATTCTAACAAGTTAACCATCAAGCACTGATATAAGATAATCACCTAGTGGTTCTTCCTAGCAAAGATAGAGGGAAACATGAAGAAGTAAAGGATATTGTCTACGTCAAAGAGAGACTAATGAAAAACCATGAAAAAATCTAATTGTTTCAGATTCAGCTATGTAAAAGCCACAACAATTCAATAATCTTTTGGTAAACTTCACTCTGTCATCTGAACTTGAATTGATATCCCACTTAAAAATCTTATTTCACTACATCAATAATTCCAACAACTTCAAATTGTGGCTCACTAATCAATATTGTTCTTAAATAAAAAGGATGAATTGACAATTATTTTCATTACCTATAAACTGTAGATCTTTAACTTTTATAATCAAATTGATCTTCAATAAAGAATCTAAAAGTTCACTATTCAAGAAAATTTTAAGTATTTTGAAGCCAATGAATCACAAAATTCTTCTAAATTCAAATAAACTGCATCTGATAAATTTATACACTTCCCACCGAAAATGCGCCATAATATTGAACAATCAAAGTGATTATGAAGTGCAAAATCGAAATTTCATTCCCTACGTACATTTGAAGCTCCAACACCCACCCCCATCCTCCCACCAAGGTTGGGGGGGGGGGGAATATTTTGGCAAATCTTAATTTCTTCCACCAACAATCCTATCTCAAATTGATAAAGCCCTCAATCTGAACTAAAGTCGAAACCCTAAAACTTCAAATTGAGGAAGTAAAGGATTCAAAATCAATAAGAAAAGAAAAGAAAACAACTTAACAAGTCAGAAGCCATCTCCATGACACCGTACCTTAAATCAAAACCCTAAAAGAAAATCGAGAAACTCAAATTTCACATAAGCCCTTCCTCTAAACAAGTTCAAAACACAGTCTAACATATCGAAGACAAAAATAGATGAAAAGAAAACTAGATAAATGAGCAAAAATCCTAGGGTTTTACTAGTGCAGGGACTTCAAAGAAGACGAATCTGTAGTAGTTTGACCAACTAATGATCTACTTGTTTTACTTTTTTCTTCTTTAATTTTCCCTCTGGTGATTAAAAAAGATTTATCACTATTTCAAATTGTATTCACTAATTTAGTATTTTTCTCAAAGGAGAGAAGAAAAACAAAAGCAGGAAAGATTTTGTAAAACTGGTTCTTTTAAAAAATAAAAATAAAAACGCAAAGAACACATGCGCTTTTGTCACACACACAATGAAAACCTACACAGTGTGTGCATCATTAATGACAACATGGTAAAAATGCATATGTCATGTTCATTTTTAATATATATGTGACATTTTTTTTTTTTTAGTTATAAAATCTTAAAAAAGTACATTGATTGTGTATTTTTATCTCAAAAAAGGCATGTACTATGTGCGTTAAGATTAGAACACTAGAGTTAAAAATAGGACCAATTATAGAATTTTGATAAAATAAAAAATAAAAAAGGACCATTTTAAGTAAAAACCTAATAAAATAGAAAAAGATAGTTGGCCTAATGTAAACAATTGGGGTCATTGTAGTAATTCAGGTAAGAGCAATAAAATGCATTCAAAGCTGAGAAAGCCCAAAACCCCCACTGACCAATCCCAACTATCTATACCTAAAGCCCATGTTTAAAATGGGCCCATTGAACATAGTGTTTAAACCTGAAAACCATTGTTGCCCAAGAACCTCCTTAGGCATACTTGCTATATTGTGTTTTTTATTTTTTTTTTCTCAATGTTCTGCTATAATATGTAAGTATGAATGTAGTCGATTGGTTTTATTTTCCTCTTGGTTTTGATTGCTTTGATCATGTAAGTTTTTGATTATTGTAATAAAAACATATTCTTTGTCGTAATTTTTTTTTTTTTTTTTTGTTAATATGATCTAAGAGGGTTTGAATTCTTGAAAAAATAAAAGATATTACTGTATTATTATGTGTTTATCTCTTAAAATTATGTTTTATGTTACAAAATTTTTTTCAGTTATAGTCCACAAACTAGTTCAAGATTAGAGCATGAAACAAATCCTCAAGGTTAGTTTAGTACTTGTCCAACTAACCTACTAGCTCTCTAGGTAAACAGTGAATTCTAAAGAAAACTTTAAACATGTCTTGAATAAATGGAAAAGATTAATGGTTATTTGAGTATTTAAACTATTTTTAATTAGTCAATTTAATTCTTTTATATTATTTTCATTATTGAACTATAAAGTTTGGACAAATTAGTCCTATGACTAGTTGTAATAGGTAAAATACATAAATAAAGATTTATTATTTTATTAATGAAACATAATTGTGTTATTTCAAGTATAAAATAACTCTTTTTTTAATTATTATCTGATTTTATAAAATCATCTAGTATCAAGTCGTGTTCGCAAAGTCTAATTTTTGCTTGGAGGAAAATCTCAGCCTAACTCTTATATGGCGAACGTCAACTACACGTAAGATTCACCCGACACTTACCCACTTGTGTCAACTTACTTTAAAACTATCTAAAACACTATGGGTGTATTTGGATTAGAGTTTTTTTTTTTTTTTTTTTAGTTTGCTCATTTTTTAAAAAAATGTTGAGTAGATTGCAAAAAACGAGGAGTAAGGTGAGGACAAGTTAAGAAGTTGTCTAGTAAATGGTGGACAAAATAATATATATTTTATTAGTGTAATGATGATATTTTCATTGAATTGATGTATATTTATATTTTTTATTAAGTGTAATGATTTTTTTATTAATTTTTTTGCCAAGTGGGCAAACATGAATAGTATCA
>JAXGGT010012373.1:0-19224 GCA_035583425.1 Marsdenia floribunda
TTAACATTCAACGATACAAAATTAAGAAGGAAGGGAAAGAGAAAGTGTGCCGTATAGATGTCACTTCTTGTACGGTTGTTCGATCCTCCGATCCTTCGATATCTCCACGATGAATGTCTACTCTCGATCTTCAAGAATTTCCTCCAGTCTATCTCTCACTAGTCTATAATGTCTTCCCTTACGGTTCAAGGCTCCAACACTATAGCAACAGTGAAGAGACAAACTCTCGAAAACTCTCTTAGAAAATTACAAATGATATGAATAAATGCACAATTTTCTCTTGATTCTGTGAATTCCGATCAGTTTTCTAATGAAGAATGGCGTCGCTTTATATAGAGAAAGTCCAGGGGTCTTCCAGAGATTTTTCCGGCTCAAAATCGAAGATTTTTTGGAAACTGATGAAGCACGGCCGTGTTATAGGTGAAGCACGGCCGTGTTTATTGAGCACGCCCGTGTTGGGTAGTTTCGTGCATTATGGCCGTGTTTCGTGAAGCATGGCCATGTTCCGTGTTCCGAAATTGCTCTTTGGTCCCTGTTTTCACCCGTTCTTTCATTTTATGCCCTGAAACTTTCCTGTAAACAAAATAATGCAAAGAAATGTCATTCTTAATCAATTTATTTTAAATACTAAAGAAATTAACTCAAATTGAACGTAATTTAACCCTAAAAACACGATATGTTTTAGCATTATCACAGACATCCCTAGGATTAGTCCTTCCACATGGATAAGATAAGCTAAAATGGAGCTAAAACGGTAAGATAAGCCCAAAGAAGGCTTAACCCCATGATTCTGGATATTGTGAAGAAAGAGGTGAGTAAAATACTTTCTTCTGACATTATTTACGCTATTTCTGACAGCAAATGGTTGAGCCTAGTACAGGTTGTTCCAAAGAAGATATAGGTATCACAGTTGTCAAAAATGAGAAGAATGAACTTATCCCTACTAGAGTGCAAAACAGCTGGAAAGTTTGTATCGATTATAGGAGGTTATACTAGGCTACAAGAAAAGATCATTTTCCCCTCCTATTCATCAATCAAATGCTAGAACGGTTAGCAGGTAAATCACATTTCTGTTTTTGGATGGATTTTCAGGTTATCACCAGATTCATATAGCCCCAGAGGACCAGGAAAAGACCACATTTACTTGCCTATTTGGTACGTTTACATAAAGAAGGATGCCCTTTGGACTTTGCAAGGCTCTAGGTACCTTCCAGCGATGTATGAGGTGCATTGAAAAAAAATCTGGTGTTGAATTTTGAGAAGTGTCACTTCATGGTAGAGCAGGGAATTGTCTTAGGGCATGTAATTTCTAAGGATGGTATTCGAGTGGATAAGTCTAAGTTGAGATCATGAGTGAAAGTAGGAGCAAGAGTTTCCCAATTAATGGATAGAGGCTCAAGCACTTTTATGAAGGTTTCCAGGAGCTCCACCTTCAGTCTGCCACCTACATTTGATCCCACCAGGCTATCTCTTTTCCCTTCTCTTATTTTCCTTGTCCTATATTTATTACTTCCTTGCTAATTACATTGAGGACAATGTAAAATTTAAGTGTGGGGGGAGGAACATCTTGTTATGTTTAGTGCTAGTTTCAGTTTGGAATCTATTTAATTGTTATATCATTTTAGTGTGTTTAATGTTTTTTTTATTTTCTTTTTTGTTTAGTGCGTCTGTCTAGTTTTTACGTTATTTTAAGTTTGTTTAGTATTTCTATTTTCGTATTTTTCTTTTATTTAATTGCTTTTTTTTATTTTTCTTTTATTTTAGTGTGTCTATCAAGTTTTTCTTTTAACATGATGGATAGTTGATCTTGTTTTTAGAATGCATGTCATTGGTAATGGATTAGTTTAATGATGGATTGAATTAACATTGTTTGATTATATGCCTATGATATAAATTGATCAACAGCTTGCAAACTCTTGAAAAGTTTGAATTGTTTAATCTTTGGAAACTTTGTACTAGCTAGATTGTTGGAGTTTTCTGAAAATTTTTTAGCACAACCATGATTGATGAGTTGTTTGGTTTAGTGGACTACTTCTGTGTAAATTAAGTCATCTCTATTAAATCTTTTGGGAATTCATAATTTCCTTACACAGTTACTTGAAATGAACCTTGTTTAATACGCCACAAGAATATATATATATATATATATATATATATATATGTTAGAATAATAATAATAAGGGGAACTAGTCTGCGTCGTAACCTTTGTTACTCGAGGACTGGTCTTGAAGGGTTAAAGCCTGGTGTCCTAAGGTCATGGAGGTCTGGGAGCCACCGGATTGGAACTCGTTACATGGGTAACAGAGTATGTTATGTTTACGTAGGCATTGCACAGTTCCTCGTGAAAATAATTTTATCTATTTATGTGAAGAAATAAGTGGTACACTGAATCAAGGTAATGAATGGTAATTGTGAGAGCAATTATAGTTCCAAAGACAATTGAATATCTCTATACTGATTTACATGGACTAGTCCTACAAAGCCAAATGATAAGTTGAGAATGGATCACACACACTCTCAGAAAATTCTTGTTGATCTAGTATGTACTTAATTTGATATGTGATTAAGTAATATCAGATTCTTCTTGATTTTTGTTTGGCTATGATCGATGAGGTAATTATATTAGCATTGTTTGTTTGATCTATCTTTGCTAAGTAAATTTCCATGGAAACGGGAGATATTATCTTTGAGTGTTAAAGTTCAGTAGACTCTGGTTTACTTGTTTTACCCAAGAATGCATAAACCTAAGTGTGTGGGATTCGAGAACATATGGATTTATATATTTTGGATCCTCTATGCTTAGTATTTAATGCATCTGTTCTACAATTCTTAGGATTTTTATGTGTTATTTGGATTATTATGCTTTAATGGGTTGATATTAAATTGTTGGACTTTAATTATGCTTTTGTCTTATTTCAGGCCCAACTCTAAATAACATCGAAGAATTAGAATGGGCCTCATATTTCAGCTTTGTTCATGCCCAATATCCAAGTAGATTTGGGCTAAAATTAAAGGGGCATGTAAAGTCCAAGAAAAAGAGGAGAAAACCCTAAGGACAAAAGGAGGCGAATTAAATAAAAACAAAAAAATCAGATTAGAGAGCATGGAGGCATTACGAGATTTTGTAATGGTAGCTTAAACACCTTGTAATCGGTCCAGGGGAAGATGCTTCCAGGGTAATTCAAACTTCCAGAACACCATTTATTTTGGGTTGTATTCTGATTTTCATATTTGATTGCGTTTATTTATGAAATTGAATGATTATTCATTGGGTTGAATTTTTGATATTGCATTTAGTTTTGTTGGCGATTGTTGACTGAACTTTCATGATTATCTCTATCTAATTGCTTTCAAATCTGGATTTTTTATAAATTCATGGATTACTTTAATGTTCACTGGTCTTAGATTGAGTATGAGTTGATGGATTAGACGATTGTCTAGGAAACCTATTAATGCTTAATCGAATTCTAACAGGTTGTTAGTAGGTGATCGTGTTTGATTTAGGATTCCAAATTAGAATTCAATCAAGGGGTTAAAATTTCAATTCGAGAATATTAGGAAGAACGAGGAACAATTAAATTGGAGCATCAACCCTAGGCTGATTATGTTTTCTCATTATTGATTTGCATACTATTTCATCTTGTTTATTTGTTTTTTAAAATTTCTGTTAAACATAAACCCCCCCCTTTTTTGATTGAGATTAGTGGGTTCTTAATTTTGATTTGATGATTAAGGCTTCCTTGGAAGATGACCTGGTGAGCACTATATTGCTTTATGGTTTAAATTAATCTTGGCCAGTTTGACGGTAGCCGCGAATTCAATCCTTTACCAAGATGACCTGGTGAGCACAAATTTTCTTTCTCCTCGTCTAAGTCAGATTCCATAATCAAATATTGATCCACAACAACTTTCTTCTCCTTTTCTTCAATCAAAACAGTATCTGGCTCGAACGGTGCAACTTCATCTCCAGCCGATTCATATAAATCTACTAAGTTTTCATCTTCATCATCTATATACAGCATTACCACTTCTTGCCCATGACATCTATACACCACACCACATTGTCTATTATTCTTGTTCCGTAAGTATCCCATTTTAATCACCCTGACCCCATGGAAATCAATTCCCTCTCTTTCTTCTAAAGGAAAACGATCATCATCGTTTGACATTACCCCTTCATATTCAATAACTACCCAGCCTTCTTCCCTTTCAGGAGAACCATGTTCACTTTCATTGCCTTCGTCCACAGGCACATCGTCTGGAACGCTATAATAACTTGAATCACTTTTTTCTACCCCTTCCCCTTCACTATTTTCACCACCCACATCGTCCAAATTATCTTGCTCTTCTTCCCCCAGATCCTTCTGATTTTCCTCTTCCCCATCACTTTTTCCCTCTGCATCACCTTTAGAAGATCAAATTTCTGACCTCATCTTAAATGACCCAATACTCCCCAAAGACTCAACATCACTTTCATGAATCTTGTCTATGGACGATCCCTTATCAAACGATCTTTCATTACCCATACTCGTGCAGCTATTACCATCCATTATCCAAAACACACAAGATCTAGAATAAAAACTTTAGGAAAGAATAACATGCACCTGTATTAGGAGAAGACATTGTCAAACGCTTCACAAGACGATAAAATTTGCAAAATCCTTCAAAGATGATTTATACACACAACTGCATAAGTAAGCTAGACGATCACATCTATTAGATATTTTAGACGATCATACACATAAAACTAAAATAACAACTTTTCCCATCATCACTCACCAGAAAATAATCTGATCTTGATGTCGGAAAATGGAATTGGTCACCAAAAAATAGACATGATTCCCAAGTCACAGCAAAATAAACACACAATAGAGAAGGGACGAAGAAAATGCGATAAGGCTACCATCCTTTTCAATAATATATTTCGAATCAAAAGAATCATCCCAACACTTGAGGTTCACATTCATTACCTTCCTTGGGAAAAACACTATTATTTTCGAAAAATATTTTATTACGCTAATAATCACCAGTATAATTTTTTATTATTGATTAGGCCCCCATTTTATTTTTAATATTTATTTATTGTTTCTAAATTATTATTTTTTGAAAGGGCATTATGGTAATATAAATTATTTATCTTAATAATAATTATTATTACCATTAAACTATTAATCTTTTTCCTCTTAGGACTAGAATTCATACTTTATTATTATTATTATTATTATCAAGCCCTTAACCCTTTTCCTATGAGGATGAGGATTCATAATGTCACTACCTCTTTTTTACTCTATAAATAGAACATAAAATTCTTAAACTAGGTAAGTGGACTTTAACTCTCTTTCAGACTTTACTGCTTTATGTGAGCTCTAAATTTATTCTGACTTAGGCATCGGAGGAGCCACTCAGGGAACCACCCCGTCTTGGCTTTGGTTTTGCAGGATAAATGACTTTGCTTAAGAAGCGAACGAGGGAAATCAACCGAAATGACTGATATACCCTCAACCCAAGTTAAGATCCACATCAATATATAATACTTAATGGGAAAATCAATAAACTATAAATTATAAAGTCATGAAAATTGGATAATCTTAGAAAAATAAAGATACAAAATCACAAGTGGTAAAATAGGAGGGAAAAAAATAAAGAATAATGAAATTCAAAAAATAAAATTAAAAAAAAAAAACAAAATTACTATTGAAAAAATATTAATTTTAAAAAAGAAAATCTTGTAATTTTATATATAATAGATAACATATACGATATAAGATAAAATGAGACGGGATTAAATATGAGGATTTCTTAAAACTTTAGTTAGTAAATGTGCATAACTTAAACAAAAGAAATTTCTCATCTTTAATATTATTTTTATTTATATTTTCATTAAAAATAAAGCAACGTTCATGTCATGCCCTAGAACTGAGGTGCAATATGATCATACCTTCAAAATTTTTATTAAGAGCACAAGGTCTCTTTTTAACTCAATCAAAAATTTTACCCCATGTATAGAACGGAAAAAATTTAAATCCTCAAAACAAACTAAATGAAAGAGAAATTTTAAAAGAAATAACATAAGTCTATTATCTCTCAAAGAAATAAAAAATAAAGTTAGGTGTACAATTCCAAGCTTATTAAAAGAAAAAAAAAAAAAACTAAACAAATCCAGCAAAGTAGCTATTCAATCCCAAAAATAAATAAATAAACAAATAAGTTCAAGTCTAAAAACGACAATCCAAATCTTCTCTTATTCTCTTACTCATTGTTAGTATTTAACAAAAAAAAAAAAAAAGTAGAGTGAAGAGAATGAGTTAGAAGCCCAGTGAATAAACAAAATACTTATCTTTTCTTTATTTTTCAAAATGTCAAAAAATAAAAGTAAAGTTAAAAATCATATTTTTAAAGTAATCATTCAATCAAACAAACTTCCCTTTAATAGATTTATCAATTAGACATAAGCATCATAAATTCAAAATAACATTCTTTTAAATATGTTCAAGCAAGTATAGACACTTGTTGGTTTAACCAAATTTGGTCCTAACCATTTATCCCGCCATGTAAGCCAAAACTTATAAAAGTAAGAGCTTTTTCACCATATTCTATGGGTTCAAAATTTATCAAATTTTGAAAAATTTTCCCCCAAATAATTTCTAATAGATTTGATTCAAAAACTTCTATTTCTTTTTAGAGAAGATTTAGATAAATTTAACAAGAATCTCACAAATTTTTAAAAGTATCAAAACACTAAAAATCTAATAGTTAAAAATCTCCAATAAAATAATTCTTGAAAGAAATAATAAAAGAAAGAAATATTTAATAAATAAAATAAGTAAATAATAATATAATAAAAAAATAATATTAATAATAATCATTAATGTATATATATAATTAAAAGAAGGGTAACGTATATATAAACGAAAAGTTCAACATGATAATAATAATAATTCAATATGCGAGAAAAGAACAAATTAAAGAAATCAATGCGGCTGTGCGCTTTTCTTCATTTTTTAAAAATTTATAATATATATTTAAACTTGAAACAGAAACAAAATGAAGTAATGAGGATATCAGAAACAAACGAATTAATGAGTTCAGAAAGAAAAAAAGACAAGAATTTGAAGAATTATCAAGAAAATAGAATATGAAGAAAATTAAAATATCCTATTTACTCAAATTTACTATCTCCAATCAAAATTTGGAATCTTACCTATTCGATCATTGAATTCCAATCTAATTAAATCATAAATTAACTTAGGTTCACTCTAATAATTCAAATTAAAGCCTAAAAGGAAAAAAAAAAATTAATAATCCATTATCCCTCGCTATGGTTTCTTTTCTCTCCTTCGAGAGTTTCCCTGTCATCTCATGGCGATGTTTTCACCACCTCGAACTATGACTAATCGAGGAGACCTTGAAAAACTAATGAAATCCTTATTGTAAAGCCTGTTGACTTGGATCCCATCAATATGCCTGTGGACGAACTATCGGAAGGTACTGAGAAGTACCTTTCTTCGCTGGTTTGTAGGTTTTGGTCAATCACAGATATATCTATCTGATATTTTAGGCTTGCCATGCAAAAGGCTTGGAAAATGAAGAATATTAAACTGTTCAGGCTTCGTGAGAATACTTATCAATTATTTGTAGAATCTTCAGCTGTAAAGGACAGGATATTGGAGAATGGCCCCCTGGAGTTTTGATGATATTTTATGTGTTCTGAAACCTTGGTCTAGGGTTTATTTGACTTCGGATGCGGATCTATCAGACATATCGTTTTGGGTTCATGTTCGAGGTTTGTGTTACCCTGGCAATTGGGAAATGCATTATGAATGCTTTTTTGGCTTGGGATCACATCGAATTACGCTAGATCCAAGATTATCATGAGAAGTTCTTCAGCATGAGAGTTATGCTCTCTACTTTGAGCCAATTCCGCGTGGTATTAGTGTTAACCTCCCCTTTTATAGTGTTCATTTGGTTGCCTTCCAATTTGAATGACTCCCAAATTTTTGCTTCTCTTGTAGACGTGTTTTCCATATATTGAAGGGATGCCCACACCGTACTACAAAGCTTTCTGCAACTAAAGATGAATCACTGCCTTATGGCTCTTTCATCCATGCTTCGGGTAATAAAGGTTTGCTGCTATTGTCTCTTCATGTTTCTGATATGGATGCTTCCTCTCATCATGCTTTAGTTATTCCTTCACCACCCACAGGTAGTTCTCCTCCTAATCATTCTTCACATGAGGACCATTCTTCTGTAATCCATGCATTCCAAATTATCCCCTATTCTTCTCCTGCCAACCCTTTCTCCATCATACCAACATCATCTACCACTTCAGCACCACTCACCCATAATTCTACTCTAGTTGCTCATCCCATAACTCATTCTTTTACACTTGTACCCCCTAGGAAACCTATACGCAGATCCAAATGTGCCGCTTCTCGAAATTTGAACATTACTCCCAGGCTGTCCCTCATTCCTTCAAAACGAAGCCATTCAGATTTTTCTGTTGAACATTCATAGCCTGTACAAAAGAGGATTTGTGTTGATGGTTTGATTGATGTTCCCATTACGGTAGAGGTTACTTTGCAACCTCGCCAGTATCCATGAGTTGTTTAAGTTGGAATTGTCGGGGTTTAGGGTTGCCTTGACATGTTCATGAGTTGCTTGTGTGTTCTTTTCAACTGTCTTTTCTTTTCTTTTCTTTTTTTAATGTGAAACAAAGCTTTCTGTTAATTCTATGCAATTGTTAAGCATTTGTTTGGGTTTTGAAGGTTGTATCTCTGTTGGCTATAATGGTAAAAGTGGATGTTTAAGCTTGCTTTGGAAAGATAAGGAGATTGTCCATCTTAACTCTTTGTCTAAGGGGCATATAGATGTTATCATAAAACCTCTTTTTAGTACTGTGTGGCGCCTTATAGGGTTTTACGACCATCCTAAACAAGATAAATGAGGGGAATCATGGCAACTTTTAAGGTTTCTTCACGGACAATTTGATCTTCCTTGGTTATGCATTGGTGATTTTAATGATTTCACTTCGATTAGTGAGAAATCAGGATCTTCTCAACGGCAGACTGTCCTTGTAGATGGCTTCAGGGATGCTATAAATCATTATGCTTTCATGGATTTGGGGTTCTAGGGTTCACAATTTACATGGTCGAACAATAGAAGGGATAATTTCATTAAAGCACGGCTCGGTAGGGTTTTAGCAAATTCAGCTTGGATTGATTTGTTTCCTTCTTTTCTAATGAAGCACCTCACGACAACTAGCTTTGATCATGCACTTTTGCTCCTTTCTTTCGAGCACAGGGTCCAACAACATATAAAACAGGTTAGTTATCCTTCTCGGTATGATCCCTTTTAGTTAACTAATGAAGCGTGCAAGCAGTAATTGTTTACACAGGCATGGTGTAGTTGTACATTGCAGTGGTGCAAACTTGTTTAATGCAGTTTGTACCACTTAAGAATGTTTAAAATAGTGGGGGAAATCCACTTTTGGGAATTTGGCTAGGAAAATTAAAGACTTGAAGCCAGAGTCGGAGTACCTGAGATCATCCTCATCTTCAATTGCTAATAAAGAGGTTGATTTGTTGCACAAGTAGGATCATTTGCTTGAACTGTATGAACTTTATTGGCGTCAATGCAGTCGCTCCAAATAGCTGTAATCTAGAGACCATAATACAGGTTACTTCCATAGGAGAGCTAGGCAGCGTAGGCAACTTAACACCATTTATTGTTTGATTAAAGATGATGGCAGTGAACACACAGGCAGATATTCATGATACAACAGTTCAATTTTTTCAGCAGCTGTTCACTACAAAGGGCGCCCGTTCGATTGAGCTAGATGATCTTCCAATCCCTCAATTATCATCTTCCCTCTTTAAGAAACTTAATTGGCCTATTTCGGAAGCTGAAACTGGCTCTACAGTTCATCAACTTCCAAACTCAAAGGCCCTTGGTCTCGATGGTATGCACTGTAATTTTTTTAAAAAATTATGGCATATTGTGAAGCCTTCTGTGGTTGCTTTTGTGCTTGATTTCTTTTCAGGAAAGAAGGATCTTCAATCCCTTAATCATACTTTCATTGTCTTGATCCCTAAAGTGAAAAATGCTCAACGAATAACGGAATTCAGACTCATTAGTCTTTGCAATACCATATATAAGCTCATCTCCAAATTTTATGCAACAAATTGAAGGAAGTGCTTCTATTTTTAATTGATAATTCTCAATTAGCTTTTGTGGCAGGGAGACTACTCACAGACAATGTCATTGTGGCGTTTGAGAGTCTTCATACTTTGAATTTGGATAGACACAGCCCCTCTTCTCACATGGCTATTAAACTTAATATGCAAAAGAGGCCTATGATTGTATAGAATGGGATTTCTTAGAGACTATGCTACAATTGATAAGTTTTTCGGAATGGGTTACGAGCTGTCTCTTACAATGTGTATCTTCTGTGTCCTTTTCTGTGCTCATGAATGGTGTGCCCTCACTTGTTTTTTACCCTTTTAGAGGTTTGCGGCAAGGTGACCCCCTATCTCCATTTTTATTTGTTATCTGTGATGAGGGTTTTTCAGCTTTGATTCAAAAGGCAATTGCTTCTAATTTATTACATGGTGTCTGGTGCTAATCACACCAATTTTACATTTGTGCCCTTGAGGCAAAATATCTCAAAAATAACTCATCTTCATGCATCTCAAAAGGCAGCCTAAAAATCTCCCTTTTAGATATTTTAAGGTGCTTCACCTAATTTACTTGGAGGGCAAGGAACCTTGACCTCTCAAAATTAAATATCTTCCTTATGATTTTCATCTATAAAAAGAAGCTTTCATGACCAAACAAGGGAGATATTGATAATTCACGAAACACTCTCTCTCAAACATCATTTTTTCAAGAGTTTTCCCTAAGTTTACTCTTAGACTTTGAGAAGGCATTTTTCACCATTTTAACTACCTTCTCTCCATCGAATTCTACCTCTAGAATACATTTACAATCCACATCATTGTTTTTTACTAGCTTTCAATAGCCAATTGAGAGAGATTTCATCTTTGGTTACATATTTTTCCAGGCTGCTCTTTGATATTCTCATCGGGATCATCAGTTTCCCATCGGGTTACTACTTTTCCCATAGGGATACATTTTCATTTCCCCAAATCTTGAGGAGGTTTATCTCATTGTATTTTTTGCTACATCAGATTGGCGCCCACCGTATAAGAGACATGAGACCACGACTAGCTGTGCGTGCTTCTACCTCTGTTCTAACATCCGGGGATGATCCTTCATCGATAATTCCTGAACCTCAGGATTAATTGGATCCTCATCCATCAATGGAGACAATACCTGAGAATGCTCTGCCTGCTATTTCCTCCCCTGTTCATCCATCCGTTGCTCCTCCAAATACACATGTCAATAATGATTCATAAGATGACATGGATGAAGAATTTCATCGTTCGTTAAGTCATGGCAAACAACTTGATTTTCTTCTTTTGCATATGGAGGATGTTAACGAATTTCTAAAGTTTAAGCAAGCTGAGAAGAAGTTCAAAGCTCCATTGACCAATAATGGCGATACTATACCTCCTCCTGTTGTACCAGGAATAGAACAACCTCTGACTGAAGGCATGTGATCGGGAAATTCTGTGCCCGATACCAGTTTATGGCCACAACAGCCTGCAGTTGTGCATAGTAATAGCCCATCCATTGCGGCCCAATGTGTTGGTCAACCAGTCACAATTCCGGTACCACCACCTCCCACAGAACAAATTAATACTACTCACCTCGGCACAATTCCCCCTCCTGCAATACCTCCGATGGCTCCCACCTTCTGTCAGCAAGCCAATCAAACCAGTTCGGCTTCTATTCCGAACCCCCAGTCTGCGCAATATGCTCCTGTCCAGAATGATCATACTTTTGGTTCTATTCCATTCATGAACAGACAAGATAAGTCTAATTTCCCTTCTTTTCAAGCCACCACCGTTGAGAATAAAGTACACGACATGTTTACACAATTGCAACATTTAATGCCTAGTTTCCAACTAAACAATCTGCCTTGGAATATGCTCACAGCCACTCCTTTGAAGCATAACTTTTATAATCAAACTTTTCCACCTAATTTCAGACCACCCACGATTAATAGATATGATGGTTTGACTGATCCTGCCATGCATTTGACATACTATACTACTGTAATGTTCATGTATTATACTGATGATGCTTTGTTGTGCAAGTGTTTTCCTACCACGCTATTTGGTCGTGCATTAGAATGGTTCATTTCTCTACCATCTAATAACATTTTTAGTTTCCATCAGTTAGGAACTTTGTTCTTGCAGCAGTTTGCTGCCAGTTCTCTCCCGAAGAAGCCAAGAATGCACCTACATAACATTCGACAGAAGCATGATGAACCTTTAGCCACATTTTACAAGAGGTTCAATGAGGAATCTGTCAAGGTTCAGAATTGTACTGAAGCCACTTATATTGAAGCATTCTGTAATGCCCTCATACCAGGATGCTACTCAGAGAAGCTTAGTATCCTCCAGCCCCAGACTAGCACACAACTTTATAATAAAGTGATGAAGTGGATCAAGGGAGAGGAACTTGAGTGATCAAAGAAAGAATCCAGACGAATTGAAAGGGAAGAATTTTACAAAATAGATGGGCGATCGGGATTCAAGCGACAACGATCGGGAAGAGATGATTCTCAGTCTTCTAGAGATAATAGAGACAATTGATATCCGAACAATAAAGCTCCTTATAAAGGATGAGACAGCTTTCCTCAATCCAATTAATATTCGGAAAGATATCGCAACAATCCCGATCGTAATAATTCATGGAGACATTGAAATGACAATTCTTTTACACCTTTGAATGCCACTCGTTCCTATATACTCACAAAAGTTGAGTCCCTTGATGTATTACTTGCTCCTAAGAAGTTGCACGCTACGCTTCATCAGAAAAATGCAACAAAAATCTTTATTGCGCCTACCATCCGGATGTCGGCCATACAACTGAAAACGGCTTCCATCTCAAACGAGAAATTGAAAATGCAATAAAACGAGGCCAATTGCTTGAGTTTGTGGCAAAACAACTTACAGATCATGAGCAGAAACCACAACCCGATGGCACAGTCAAGAAAGAAGAGCCAAAAGTCATCAACACCATTTCTCATACTTCAAGTTCAGAGCCACCTCCCAAAAAGCAAAGGTTAAATCCTTCAATCTACAATGTTAATACTCATCATGATTTACCTCTTGTTATATCTTTACATATAGATAATTGTTTCATCAAGCTAATTTTGGTAGATACAGGGAGCTTTGCTAATATATTACATCTAGACGTATTTAAGAAGATGAAAATCTCGATGGAAATGATTTACCCATCCCCTGTACCCCTGATGGGATTTTCTAGATCGGTAATCTATGCCACCGGGACAATCATACTACCAATAAGATGGCTGAAAAATGAAGTCCGAACAGAATTCGTCATAGTAGATTCTACATCTCCATACAACATCATCCTTGGCATACCAGCCTTGAATGCCATGAAAGCCATGGTTGACACATTTAATAATGAGCTGATCATACCCACTTTCTCCGGATCACCTCACAAAATAAAAGGAGATGCTCAGACAGCTAAGCAATGTTTTATGACTACAATTAGGAACATAGAAGCTAAAGCTGATGAAGTAAAAGCAGAAAATATCATTCCAGAAGATGATACAGCCACAATAATGAGTCCATGTTCAGAAGTAGAAGAATTTCAAATTGATGTGCTCCATCCTGAACGGAAGATCACCATCGAAAAATCATTTCCTTAGACCCTAAAGAAGCAATTATTAGACTGTTTAGCTGACAATAAGGATATTTTTGCTTGGTCACCTTCTGATTTAGGTACTATACCAAGAATATATGCAGAACATCATCTTGGCATACCCGATGGCGTACGACCTGTCTGCCAAAAACGCAAAAACCTCGCCATTGATAAACAAGAGGTCATCAAGAAAGCAGTTGCCGAATTGCTTAAAGCTAATATTATTAGGAAAGTTAAATTTCCTGAATAGTTGGCAAATCCCGTTGTCGTGCCGAAGCCCGATGGCTCATGGAGAGTATGCATCAACTTCACCGACTTAAACAAGGTAATTCCTAAAAGACCTTATCCTAGGCCTAGGATAGATCAATTGGTTGATGCTACTTTTGGACATAGATATCTTTGTTTCCTTAATGCATATAAAGGTTACCATATAATTTCCATGGCTAAGGATGATGAGGAAAAAACTTTATTTATTACTCCTGATGGCTTATATTGCTACACCCGAATACCTTTTGGTTTAAGGAATTGGTTAAAACCATGCTAAAAAATAATATTGGAAAGAATGCTGAGCATATATCAACGATATTCTCATCAAATCTCAATCGGGAGAAACACTCATCCCCGATATTCAAGAAATAATTGACAAAATGAGACAGCATGGTTTAAGGCTGAATCCCAAGAAATGTTCCTTTGGAGTCGAAGCAGGGAAATTCCTAGGATATATGGTTTTTGCATCGGGGAATAGAGGCCAATCCGAAGAAAATCAAAGCAATCATGGATATGAAAACTCCAACAACGCAAAAACAGCTATAACAGTTGATTGGAAAAATCGTATCCTTGAATCGATTTTTCTCAGCCTCCGGAGAAAAGACATTTCTGTTATATCAAGCTGTCAAAGCCAAAACTCCCTTCATATGGACTACAAAATGCAACGAGGCATTTCAAGAGATAAAAAAATATTTAACTTCTCCACCTGTTTTAGTTTCCCTGATCCTAGGGGAAATTCTATATTTGTACCTCGCCATCGGAATTAACACTTTTAGCACAGTTTTGTGCGCCGAACGGGAAAATACTCCAAAACCGGTATATTATATAAGTCACATCTTGCAGGGACCAGAAACAAGGTACTACAATTTGGAAAAACATGTTCTAGCCATCATCATCACTTCCCGAAGGCTAAAGCTATATTTTCAAGCTCACACTATTTATGTTTACACAAACGCTCTTATAAGGAGAATCTTACACAAGACAGACGCTTTAGGCAGATTGCTCAAATGGACAATAGAATTGTCTGAATACCACTTGGAATATCTCCCAAGAAAAGCCATCAAAGCACAAGTCTTGGCAGATTTTATTCAAGAATGCACAATCCCTGATCAGTCACACACAAGTCCTAACAAACTTATAATTCCTAATCTACAAGATTGTTGGCATGTATACTCCGATGGATCAGCAGCAAAAGAGCATAAAGGAGGGGGCTTCATTTTACAAAGCCCTGAAGGTATAAAATTCATATACGCCTTCAAATATGAGTCACTATTAGTAACAATGAGTCAGAATATGAGGCTTTCTTAACCGGTTTAAAAGCTACTATAGCCCTGCAAATAAAAAGCCTCATTGCCCGAACGGATTCTCAACTCCTAGTAGGCCACATTAACGGCTCATATGACACAAAAGGTGATAATATGCAACGATATCTCTCTTTATGCAAAGAGTTGCTTAAGAAATTCGATTATGTCCAGGCTAAGTATATCTCCAAAAGGCATAATCACGAAGCTGATCTACTATCAAAGCTCGATGCTGACGATCCATCAACACACTCATCGAGAACAATTTGGATATAGTCACTCAAGACCAAATCCATTGACATTGAAGCTATATTCATGAGCTCCAGCGATCCACTAACAACTTGGATGTATCCCATATACATGTCTATTGATACTGGTGACCTTCCAGATGATCCGGAAGAAGCCTTGAAAATCAAAAAGGTATCATCCCGATATACCATCATTGATAATAATCTTTATAGAAGAACCTTTTCTTGGCCCTTACTTAAGTGTATAGGCTCAGATGAAGGAATGAAAGTATTGCAAGAGGTCCATGAAGGATTATGCGGTTCACATATTGGCTCAAGAAGCCAAGCTCGAAAGGTCATGAGAACCGGATATTTTTGGCCCACAATAGAGGATGATGCCATAAAATTGGTAAGAAGCTACCAAAAATGTCAAATTCATGCCAATATACATCATAACCCTTCGAACACTTTCAATTATTATGCAACCCGATCCCATTCTGTCAATGGGGAATGGACCTTCTGGGCCCTTTCCTGAAAGCTCCTGGAAATAGAGAATTTTTTATCGTCGCCATCGACTACTTCACCAAATGGGTAGAAGCCAAGCCACTTGCTACAATTATCTCTAAGGTAATTAAATATTTTTTCTTTAATGATGTGATTACTAGGTTTGGATTGCCTAGAATATTAATCACAGACAATGGCACGCAATTTGCTTCTACTGAATTTCAAGAATTCTGTCAAGAAATGCAGATAGATCATAGATTCTCTTCGGTTGCACACCCCCAAACCAATGGCTTAGCAGAGGTGACAAACCGAACAATCTTACAAGGATTAAAAAAGAGACTGGACACCTCCAAAGGTAAATGGGTTGATGAATTACCCAAAGTTTTATGGAGTTATAGAAAAACACCACATTCTCGAACGCATGAGTCACCGTTCAGTTTATGTTTTGGTACAGAATCTTTGCTACCTGTGGAAATACACATTCCTTCCGTTCGATCACAATACTTTGATCCCATACTCAATTATCGGAAGTTAGTAGAAAATCTACTTTTGCTCGACAACACAAGGGAAAAAACGGCGATCGTTGAAGAAGAATACAAGCGAAGGTTGGCAAGAACATACAACAAAAAGGTGAAGCCAAGCAACATTCGAGTTGGCAATTTGGTTCTAAGAAAGAATGAAGCAAGAAGACAAAATCCTGGAAGGAAATTAGATCCTGCTTGGGAGGGTCCATATTTAGTCATCAAAGACAATGGAAATGGCAGTTACAAGCTAGAAGATATGGATGGTCGCCTAATTGCAAGAACATGGAATGCCATCAATTTGAGGAGATTCTACCCATGATGTATTGTCATTTTATAAAACAGAAAGAGATCCTGGATGGTCATATTTTGAAATCATCCTGCTTGGGAGGGACCATTTCAAACAAACCATTCAGAAATCCAATTGTATTGCGTCTTTCTGTCATATGAAATAAAATTTCATCTTTCATCAGATTATGATGTATTCATACTCATAAATTCCGCGACAAGATCTCCTAAATTAATCAAGAAGATCATCCAAAGCTAACAAGCCCGATTGTTAAAGATTAGTGAAATTCACTATTAAAAATTCATTAAGGCAACAAGCCCAATCAATTAAATATCAAACGCTTTCTTTTGGCCAAAATGCCCAATTCGAATCGAAGCCAAAAGGCTTTCAAACTAGCTAACATGCTAATAAAGCTAAAAAGCTCATGATGGCAACAAGTCAAATTACAAATACAAGCTAAAAGCTTATAGTGGCAAGTAGCCTATTCAATAGTTGCAAAGCCTAACAAGGTAAAAACCTTAAAATTAAAAGGCAAGAAGCCTAACATATACAGCTAGCTATAGGTAAAAGCCTTATATAATTCAGAAGCAAAAAATGCTTCAGCGATCCCAAATTATTCTTTTTGAGCTCAAAAAATATCCACAAAGGTCATGAACAATTAGCTTCTTGAAAGCTGAAGAAATGTCAAAGTAAATAACGCTTAAAAGTTATTAAGAGGCTTAGAGTAGCCAAACTAACTAAGAATTCTTTTCAAAGAAAATCAGTTTCAGACGGAGCAATTTAAGATAAAATAATTGCATTCCATTTTGCCCGAAAGCTAATATACAATAACTGAACAGCTTTTCCAAAAGCTTACATTAAACCTGATAGCCACAAAAAGGAAACAAAATCTGTTGCCCAAAGGCTACAAAACCTATATGCATAAGCAAGCTAATCTTACTTCTTCCCTGAAGGAGAATCTGTAGGTTTCCCTACAACAATCGGAGAATCAGAAGTAGTCTCTTCAGTATCAACCCCGGGATCAGTAGCCCCTCCACCCTCTCCATTGGATTGATCCTCCTCCGTGATTGGATAGGGTTAGGCAAATGCTTCAAAATTGAAGCCTTCGTCCCAGGGCATGAGAGTCTCTACACCTTCATCTTCAATAACATCCTGAACTTTATCCGAAAATGCATACTCCAGATAAGTCTTTCGAATCTCCGATTCAGCCGAGGCAAACGCAGACTTAGCTGTACTATCTACGAGCCAAAGAATAAGACCCTGCCCTTCAGGAGTCTTCAAGAAGTGCCTACACCTAACCTTTTTCGCATGATAAGTCATGCCATCTTCTTCTAGGTTGGTCCCGAAGGTCTCGGTGCGGAATTTGCTTACAACCTTCAAGTCTTCAAGCATTTTTTCCCCCTGAATAACCCGACGCTCATAGTGGAGCATGGTTTCAGTATACCCTTTAAGTGTAAGGGTACATTCTTCTAGTTTACTCCGCCAAGCTCTTACTATCTCTAACTTTGCTTCATCAGCCTTTGACAGTTGCGCCTTCAAGGATGCCACCTCCTCCTTCAAGTTATCTCTCACTCCCTTTGCCAAGACGCGATCAAGATGCTCCTTTTGTAATTGATTCTGAACAGAGGCCAACTTCTGCTCAGAAATTCTAAGAGCATCTCGATCGATGATGGAATGACGAAACATTTCCACCGATCGAAAAAGATACTACAAAAAGAGAGAAAGGAAAAGTTAAAAATCAGATATATATATATAATAATAAACTTCAATCACTTATCGACTTATGGTGTGTGCTATGTGTGTGATTAAAAATAGCATAAAACGAGTAAAGTAAATCACATAAAATTGTCACGTAATCAAGCACAACTATAGGCAGAGTACCTATCGATGCAGATCGTAACATGGAAGGATCACGATTTTAAATTTATAAAAATATCGTATAATCCCAAGGAACGTGGTAACAACTATTTAGTAATAATCCAATGTGACAAGAATATTGATTAACGGGTTTAGACTACGGAATTAATTCAATTTATTGAAGGAAAAACTAAAAACTAAAAATCTAATTCATAAAATAAAAGAAGATAGGAAATAGGAATTTCAGAATATAAAAGCCAATGAAAATAATTAGTAAGATCAATATTCGAAAATACAACTTGCAAGTGGATCGAAGGCAATTGTGAATTCCTAATTATTTTACTATCGTACTTGAGTTATCTAAGTTGATTACTTCGATACGGTTTGATGCGGACCCCTTCGATCAAGAAGTCGTAGAAACCCGCGAACAAGAAAGGTCTCGCAAGATCGTTAGATCGGAT